>VNJU01006841.1:0-287777 GCA_008042675.1 Drosophila seguyi | reverse complement strand
TCCCTTAGTGCTGCGCCATTGTAGAACGTCCTTTCAATTGCATGAACCCTTTAGAGTCTTATGTGCAAATTATAACGATTTGTATATAATAATTTCAAACGTAGATAGCCTTCCTAAACTAAAAACGTTAATACTAACCCACTTAGTACGCATGCAAGCAAACAATCTGGCAGCACGCCAGTAGTTACTTCCTCGAATTCTTTTTCTATATTTTCATCTTTCGCGCCTACTAACACCTAACACGAACAAGCACGTGCTTGGTGTCATACGGGCCACTTGAGTGTACTGATCGTAGTGCATCAACGTCCAAGAAAAAAAAAAAAAAAAAAATACTTAAGACCATTTCCTATACCTTCAACTTGTATTTAAATATATTTAATTTGCTTGTTTATTACCTACAAAATATATATAACTAAAGCTGCCAGGTTAGCTGCTATCTAATTAATTATGCTTGTATTTTTAACTAAATTCTTGAAGTCTTTATAACATAACATATTTACTTCCTTTCCCTTAAGCTTGTATTTTCTATTTATGTTATATTTTATATTACAACATATTTTATTTTATATTTATATTATTGGACTTTTCTTACTGAGCAAATAAATGTTTAAAAAAAAGCTCCCGGGTTAGCTGCTAATTTTTGAAAATTTTCCCCCTCGCCCCCCTGTTTCGACAATTTTAAATACTTTTCCTGCATATATGCATGCACTTTTCCGGACCGAGCACATTTTCAACTAAGCTGCCAGCACATATGCATACTGTGTCCTGTTTCTATATGCATACATAATCCGATTGCCATAGTTGTTGTTAAGGTTGTTTTGTTTTATTTTTTGTTGCAACCTGGCAACCTGTTTCAGGGCTTAAATAATACATTTCATTCTCGATGTTTCCATCAACTACTGCTAGCTCTTCCAACTTGTTTTTGTTTTTGTTTAGTTTTATATTTTTTTTTGTATTGTTTAAGGCCAGGGCCGAGTATCCAAGTATCTGAGTACCTCTGACTATTGTCGCCCCATTGTTTCTTTGGGCCAAAACAATGGCCGGCAAAGGGTTAGTCCAAGATCCCAGCCGGAGGCATTAATTACAACGTTCGCATCAGGCCCACATTTACAATTGCCCATTGTGTCTCGCCAAATTCAGGTGCAAATAAAGGGTGCAAGTGCAGGGCCAGGAGGAGCTAGGGGAGGGGCAAAGAGAAGAGGGAGTGGCAGGAGAAGGAGCAGGTGCAAGAGCAGTGGCAGTGGCAGAAGCATTCCAAGAGCCCGTCATTGTTGGTAGAAAACAATTGCAATTGTGCGCCTGCCAAACTGCCGGAAGTAAGCCAAGGCACTGGGAAAAATATATGCCTATAATACAACAGGCTTTTATTTTTAATGTTACAACGGCGGATTACTTATAATTTAAATGATTTTGTTCTTTTTCTTCATTTCGCGTGCTAATCGTTCTTATTGTCAAATCCAAGTGACCGTCTCTTCTTTCTTCTATACCTTACAAATAGATCGATAACATTATGTCGATATCCTAATCGCTTCGCTTGGTCACACTATGGCGCGCAGCGCAAAATGGGATGTTTGCATACCAAATTATATTTTTGTCAAATTTTTTAAATATAAAATTATAAACAGCAAGATTTTAGACAGGGTTTCTAAAAAAACAAACATTAGAAAATGTTTTTATAATTGTTTTATATTTCTTTATAATTTTCCTATACTTCTCAGTCCCATTATTTTCCCTCTCTGTACTGGCTTAGCTGGTAAGTGGGTTGTTGTCGCCTCGTCCTTTCCATCTTTAGTTTGTTAGCCATCATTGTGTGGCCTAAACTGCCGCTGCCGCTGCTGCTGCTGGCCGGGCATCGTGTCATATCGTGTCTCTTGGCCAGCTTTTGTTGGCATCTGCGCTGCGGGGCTCGGTTAAATTGATAAATGCACCTGGCCGACTGTATTGTTTCGTCTTTTCGCCCAGGTAGTGCTTCTCCAGCTCCCCCTTGACCCCCTCCATTACCAACTCGGTCCTGGTCTGTGTGGCAGTCCTTGTGCTCGGGGCCATTTGTGCCATTGATTTGATTGCTAACTGCGATCATCTAATTGATGCGATGTGCTCACAGCTGGGGGAATTCCCCCATTTGAAAGAGAGAGAGAGAGAGAGAGAGATACGAATAATGCCACTGTGTCAGTATGTATATAGCATACACTTATGTCGCGTTGTGCACTTGTGGTCCAATTAATTTGGCCACGGACATCACAATGGTTTACGTAACACACATGGTATTTGGTTATATAAAGACAATGGGTTTTGGGAATTTACATTGACATAGACAATTGAGTTTTCAAGGAAATTAAGGTTTCTGTTTAATTTTCTTTTTCTAATAAAATATATTTAAGGTTAAATATTTTTAATGCTAGCCTTACAAGAAAAACTTCAATCTTTTTATGGTCTTTTCTTTGGTTAATCTTTCTTTTTGACTCGAAATCTAAGCCAGATGTGTGAGTGACACTCGAAGGCCTTGTGGGAGGGGTAGGTGGTGTGTAACCCCTAGCCTCCCCCTTTAGAACTGCATCAACAGATGGTGGCAAAACCCTTTTACCCCACACGCAAGTGTTTGCCTATTTTACGGCCACGCGACACAGCCAACTTTGCTGTTTGCTGAATTGCCCTGAAGTGCGGGGAAGCGGGAACTCCTCAAAAGGGGGTCACACACAGGTGAGCCCAAAAGGGGTAACAGGTGGCGGTGACGGGCAGCAGCAGTGGCTAAAGCTGCAACAGCAGCAGCAGCAGTAGCAGCAGCAGTGGCAGCAGTGGCAGCTCTTGATGTTGTCAGTTGTTGGCTTAGAAATGTTGCGCACTGAGGAATGCATAAAAGGACAAAGCGATGCGGAGACGGCAAGTACAACAACAGCGGCAAGGACCAGCCAAAGTTTCCCCTATCTACAAACCCTCTTCAGCCTCTCTCTAACCCCTCTCCAGCCTCTATCCAACCCCTTTTCCCTTTATTCATTGAGCCCTTAAGGGCGCCAAGGGGCCCCTGCACAAAGCAATGTCAGCTGCACTAATGCAACTGGCACACGTGCACTCAGAAAAACATATAGTACATAGATTTCAATACAAATTGAAGTATATATATAGTATATATATAATATATACAAGATTCTGAGCAAGTTTTAGCTACAAAATATGCTTAAATTCTACTCGCAAAATGACTGAATTCACACATTTTTCTTTTTTTTTTTTAAATTAAGAACCTCTCCCTAAAAGCATCTACACCCAATACCTGACAACTGATTTTTATTTTTAACCATTAGCCTTGATTTTGGGCTGACCTTGGACCAAGCCTCCCCCTCCCGCCCCCCTTGGAAATCGAGAGGCAAAGCTCCCTGATTTTTGCACACACTTTTTTTCGGGGCCTGTAGCACTTTGAGCTGCCTTTGTGCGTCGCTTGCTCTTTGTTTTTGCTTCTAGGATTCGCACACTTATGTGCCTGGGCCTTCCTTCCTTTATTTTTTTCGGGGTGGAAATGGAAAACAGGGGAAAGCGGTAAGTGCAAAGGTCGCGGGAGTCGCTGGCTGCTTTTTGGTAGCTCACTGCGCACTTGCCAGCAAGCGGCAGCGAGTTTTTAATGAAGGCATTTAGCCATCCCAATGCAAAGGGGGAATCGCAATCGCTGCACTTGACCTCTGACCTACCTGAGAGCTGTCCAGCTTGAAGTGAAGCTTCTGCTGCTGCTACTGCTGCTGCTGCTGCATCCGAGCAGCTGTCTCAAGTTACTGCCTCGTTAAAGTCCCAAGAGAAGGCAAAGAAAATGAGAGTTGACATGAAGGTCATGATTAATGTCTTAACAAGACTTGTTATGACTTTAAAAATGATTGTTTATTAACTTAACTCAGAGATAACTTGGTATTAATTGCATAAACTATATAAAGTAACAAGAATTTATATGAAATATATATTTTAAAAATTATTTATACCCAATAAATAATTAAATATTATGGTCTTTAGTTCTTTTTTTAGGCAAACACAATATTACTTACATTAATAACAAATTAAATTAAATCATTTGGAATTAAATAAAACAATTAAATAAATGTATAAATAATATTTTTATCCTCCTGAAAACTTGCCACAAAACCTGACTCTAAAAACTTTTCCAGAAGCACTCTAAACCAGGGATTTTTGGCAGAAAAGTTATAAAACTTTGGAACTTTGCCTGAGGTTTTCCTTGTTTTTTTTTTCCTTTTTACTGAATGCAAGTTAAGCTCTTTAAAAGGATACGCCAGAGTGGCCAGCTGGAGTGACCACCTTGGCGGCTTCCTGCATCTCCTCTTCTTCCTGCTTCCTGTTGCTCCTCCTCCTCCTTCTCCTCCTCTTTCTCCACACCCCAGAGAAAGTGTGACAACAACGCGCGGACACCTAAATGAAACCAGAGTCTAAATTGCAGAGGAGCAGCTGAAATCGGAGCCGCCTCGCCACCGGCGGGCATGCGTGGCTACGGATGAGGATGTGGAAAATGCTGAAAAGCGGAAAATTTGCAAAAAAAAAAGAAAAAAAAATGAAGAGAAAACAGGAAACAAAAAAAGCGTGCCTGACGACAACGTTTTGTTTCGTTTCTTCCCATTTTTTTTGTTCTCTCACATGGCAGATGGCAAAAAGACCCGCGGGCAGCGACTGTCCACAGTCCAGAGTCCGGAGAGCTCTCCGGAGTGCCCGATCTCCACATCTTCTCATACCGATTCCCGGTTTTTCCCAGCATCTGAGTGACATGCGCTAATTGATTTCAAGACCCGAGGGTTGCCAAAAATGGAACCTACTGTGGTCAGAGATGTCTTTCTTGGAGATGGAAAATATTTCGATTTGATCAAAAACAGTAGGTTTTGTTGGCAATTAATGTTAGCAAGAAATTATTTGATTTTCTTTGAAATCCATGTACAAAAACCAATATCTTAAGCAGGAAATTACAGAATTTAGCCATGAAGTTGCTTTTCAATAAAATCTTAATAGATTTTAAATAAAAACAGGCTAAGCTCTACCCTCGACAGCCTTGGTTACACCTCCAGCCACATTGTAAAAATATAAACCAATCAAAACCGAAAAAAGAGACCAAGTTTCCGGCCAGTACAACTGTCCAACAGGAAACAGCTTAATTATATTTCGAGTTTTGGCCAATTGTTTGCGGGGCTCTTCTCGAGAACATCTGAAGAGGAGTCGCGTTGCAGTCGTTTTCGGGGGCGGCCCAGGTTAATTAATTTTTCCGTTTTCCCGTTTTCCCTGCCTGTGTGCCCCGCCCCGACAGGTGGCAAAGTTTTCATTCAATCAAGTGTGCCGCCAACGCTGACGCCAAAACCAAGAAAAAGCAGAACTTTGAACTTGAAGTTTTTCTCCTGCCACCCAAACCCAGCCACCCTTCGATTTGCCAGGCGGCAGGCAGCGTTTTAATTAGCCTAATTAATTTTTGGCACAAAAACCAACAGAGACGACGACGGCCAAAAGTTTTCCACAACTGCGACTGCGGGTGGCTGTGGCTCATCGGTGGAAATTCGCTGCAGCGGCCAAACTTTTCCTGCCAAGACGTTGCGTAGTTTTGGTAAACTGTTCCAAAAAGCTCGACAGGTTGGTTGGCTAAATAAGTATGGCCCGAAAAAGGGTTGTTAATTCTCTAAAATAGTACTTGAGCCTTAAAAAGAGATAAACAGCAACGGAAGCTAACCAGTTAGCTGTCAGTTTTAGTTACCAATAATGGCGGAAGCAGGACTAACCGCAGGACTACAACTCCTTCCAGTTAATAGGCAAAACAGCTTGCTGCTGCCTCCTTTCCGCCTCCCCGCCTTCCCGCCTCCAAAAAGGGCCGGAAGTATGCAGGCGAGCTGCTGACAAACCCGTTTAGGAAGTGAAACGGCCTGCTAACACACAGCATGGCACAAAATGGCGAATACCAAAATGGCAGGAAGGAAGGCGGAAGTGTGTAATTTTGAGCCAAGGATAAGGGCCAAGGCAGGCAAAAAGTGCAACAAGCAGCTGGCCAACTAAAGGAGGTCAAAACCGGAATCGAGGATAGAGAGAAAGCCAGCGAAATAGCAACACTTATAGATGGGAAACTTTTCCTGAACGAACAGTGGGAATATCACACCTTAATCATAGTCTAAAAAATAAATGTAACTACAAAGAATATTTATTAAACTATTTAATTGAAAACCTTACACATTTTAGCTATTTAATTGCATTTATTTCCTGTATTTTTCCTTTAAATATTAACAACTTCGTGTGTGCACATTTAAATGCTAATTAAAACACTGATATAAACACAAAGGGTTATGACAAGAAAAAAACGAACTATTTGCCTCGGGCTATGCTAATTATAACAAACTTGTTTACTGAAATTCCAATTTATTATTTATTGCTGTTATTCGTACTTAAATCGGCTCGTATTATGCCATATTTCATATTGATTTGGCATCAAATTAAAGTGATTAAAATTTTGCAAAAACCCTGATGATGGTGTGGTCCTCCCTTCGTCCAGTGCCAAATATGCAAAACGGCCAAATGCACTTAGACGATATGACTGCTCTTAGCCGAAAGGAGTTCTTGCTGGCACATAAATCGAGCCAACTTGTGCGCTAAAAGAGCCGGAAAAATGCCAGCCAGGAGGGAGGGGCAAGGAGGTGTTGCAGGAGCTAGGTATGGCAAAAAATAATGTTGCATTATCGTATATTGGGTTGAGAGCAAGTAGGGATATGTTTGAAATATTTAATATACATGATAAATTCGATATATTTGATATAATATGATATATTTTATATATTTTGTTATATAATTGATATATTGGGATATATTTTATATATTTGATAATTTACTGTTTAATATTTACCTAATTAATATTTATGTTGGTCAAATAATTTCGAGAGACAGGCGGAACTTTTTTTTTTTTTTTTATTAAGATCACATTAAATTAGTGGGAATCGAACATTCTGTAGGTAGCTTTGGAATATTTGTTATACTTTTATTGATAAATCATAAAGATTATATCGATTTTATTTTGCTATACTTAAAATCCTGGATATTTTCGATACTTATAATCGATAACACTTGCTTATATATTATTTATATATATATATTTATATATATATATATTTATATATATATATATTTATATATATATATATTTATATATATATATATAAAGCTTTATTTCTTGTAGGCTCTCTGCTAAACAAAACATTTTTGGCATATATCAAATATATATTAATTTTTATGGTATTTAAAATCCTGTAATATTTTCGATACTTTCCACTTTGATAAAACACATGTGATATTCTGAGCCACTGACATATGGATATTATTTCGATAGCATTGATAGCTTGTTCTATATAACCTGGCAATAAATATATTTTTGTGAGTATTAAAATGTTCGGAACTTAAAGTTCCTTAACATTTTCTATATTTTCTCATCGATAACACACATTTGTAGGCCATCTCTAAGTCGCGCTAGGGAATACAAAGTATATTCGTTTTTTGGGACATCTTATAACGAATAAGCATTGTTTTGAAATTATTTCAATAGCTTTGGTATCTTTTAAACTTTTCATACCAATTATTCAAGTTTTTCTTTGTATCGAATTTTTCGATATTTAGAATCCTTTAAAAATGCTCGATACCTTCCTAACCGATAACACACATACACTCACACTCATGTAGGCCATCTCTAGACGCTGCTAAACAAAACATTTATGGCGAGGTGGGGCAACAAATGGCAGCTTTGGCATCAACTCAAGTGGCCATAATGGCATAGACGATGTTCAGGAAGCCGCCGTTGTTGTCGCCTCTTGTTGCCGTTGCTGTTGTTGTTGTTGCTGCTGTTGTTGTTGTTGTTCGACGGAGGATGGATAGAAGAAGGATGGTGTGGCAGTGTGGCTGCATGGCTGTGGCTGCCGGCGGGATGGGGAAGTGTCACAGGAAACAGGAAGTGCGGCAGATAGCAGAGCAAAAGTTGGCTATGTCCCAGTTTTAGGACAACGACACCACCAGTCAGGCGGCAGGGGGAGCCTTGCCAGGCCGATCATCATCATTATGGCCATCATCATGATGGCCTGGAAAAAAGAAATCTTTAAGGCCAACTTATAGAGTCGTCGTCGTCGTTCGTCGTTTTAGATTTTTATTTTTTTTTTGCCTTAATTATGCGCTCATTAGACGGATTCCCCTTTTGCGTTGCGGCCCAGCAGTTCAATTGAAAGCTTTTCATTTCATTTGATTTCATTTCCATTCGCATTCTGCACTCGCATTCTGCATTCTGCATTCTGCACTCTGCATTTTGCCTTTCCATTTTTATTGCATTGCCTTGCCCGGCATTTCATTCCATTTCGTTTGGCTGCACTGCGAACTGACAAATTTCTTAATTGCAAGGCAGCTTTTTGGAATGCCTTTTCATCTCGGGACCCCCCAAAAACGCAAACAGAAAGATTGAAAGAACAGGCCGTCAAAATGGGCAGAGCAAAAAAAAAAAAACACCAGAGAGTGTACAGAAAAACAGAACAGAAATGTGAAAATAAAAACATACAGAGGCAGCAGCAAAAGTGGTTAAGCCAACGTCTCTATACCCTATCTATGTATAATTGGGATTACATATATTTGTAGATTAGATTGCAGGGTATTGAAATTTTAGTCAGAAACTTGCAAGGCAGTTAAGGAGTCATTCACGACTCTATAAACCATTTATATTCTTGGTCAGCATTCACAGGAAAATCGAACTGGCCATGTCTGATCGAAAATAAATATACCCATTAAAACAAAAAAAATTTATAAACTGTCCAAATTGTGAAAATTTTACAATTTAAATTTCTAAAATTTTCCAAAAATAAAAAAAATCTAATTCAGAATGCAGAATTAGCACAAAAATGCTTTTGGAATCAAAATAAAATATGTTTTTATTGTTACCCATTTAAAAATATATTGATAATCATGAAAATGTTCAATATCTTACAAAAATTTGAATTAAAAAAATCAAAAAATTAAATTCAGTCTGCAGATTTTTAACAGAGTTAAAACTAGCACAGAAGTGCTTTCCGAATCAAAATTAAATAATTTTTGACTTAGTTATGGTTTTTTCTTTAACTTTGATTTGTCCAAAAAATAATTATATTAAAATATCGATAAATATCGATCCAGGAAATGCGAATATTTCAGGTTTTCTTTAAAAAAAAGCATGAAATAAAAAGGGCTAATGACTCAAAAGTCATCTTCATATATTTTAAATCATTATTAATCAACAATTAAATATTACAAAAAATGTACATCACAAATTGTATTTAATTTTCAAAATTAAATTATTTGTTTAATTTTTTGAATTCATTATAAAAGTTACCAAAAATTAAATATTTAACTCATTTTGTTGGTTTGGTTAACCTTATAGATACCAAAAGAAGCTTTCCAAATTAAAATTAATTTGTTTTTGGCTAAGTTATGATCGATTTCGTGCAAGGTTGTATTAAGTTCAGGTGCCTGAAGTCCTTTTCCTTTTTTCCTGTTTAAAATTCCCTTTTCATCCCTGTTCAAAATTTAATTAAACAAAAATTAAGACTTAAAAACTAGAACTTTGGAATTTCTAAAGATGTCTTCAATGTCAATTATTTAATGTAAAAAAAAATCGCCCAAACATTTAATGAAATTAAGTCCTTAAAAGTGAAATACAATTAAATTTAATGCAATTTATTGAACCCACAAACTAAAGCTCCAAACTAAGCCCGATTAATTAATTTCCCTGACTTGCCAGTTCCTTTATGGCTGCAACTTCTGACCATAGCCAAAGGACCCCCCGAGAGGGCATAATAAGAGGAGAAGAAAATCAGAGACGAGAGAGGAGAGAAAATCAGGGCAGCCGAGCGTGGGATCTGTTCAAAAACTGGCCAAAAATGGGGTGAAGGGCGGCCACGGATGCCGGGTGTATCTTTTGCCTAATGGCCGCTGGCGAATGCAAAAAAGGCTGTTGCCTCTTTTGTTGCTTTTGCCTTGCTCGGTTGCAACTTGAACAACCTTGAAGTTGCAACGGAGCACAGAACAAAAAAACAAGAAACAAAAAACAGAAAACAACAACAAAAAACAAAACAAAAAGATTGAATTTAATTCAAATTGAGCTTGCCGCAGCGAACAAAAGAAGTGAGAACTGCTCTAAGAACGGCTCAACAATGTCTTGGCCTAGACCAGTATCGTCCTTTCGGTCTGACATTATCCTCTTTCGTTTCTCTACACTGAGAGATAATTTAGGGGCAGCAATTTAAGCTTTAGATAAAGAACATAATTTAGGAATAAAAGAGTAACTCCTCTCGATTGTAATTTAGATTTAAAGATATATTTATTCTAGGGATATTATTAAGTTCTAAACATGTTTAGGCATGTTTAGACATTAAGACATATTTTCCTGGCCGTGTGTCACTCTCTCCCTCTCTCTCTCTCTCTCTCTCTCTCTGCTCGTCTCTTTTTGTGGCATGTGCTAAAATAGACAAGTTTATTGCCAGTTTGGGGCCTGGGGGCAAACAATGACGAGGCCAAAAGGGTAGACAAGTGCTAGGCCATGTTGTTCTTACTCTGGCAAAGGTCAAAAGTGTGGGTCTCTCAGGGTGTGTGTGTGTGTTGTGTGTGTCCTGACAGTTGTCATGTGGCGAGAGCGGGGTCTCAAGGTGAGCAACTTGAGCCGAAAGGCTTCTGCTCGGGTTCTTCTTCTCCTGCTCAGTTTGGCTTAGGCTTTGTCATGTGTTCTGTCCTGTCCCGACTTGTCCCATCCTGTCCCGTCTTGTCCAGTCTTGGTCCTGTCCTGCCCTGTCCTGCTCGCTCTGTCCCCCTTTAGCAACTGTCAGAGACTCAGAAATTCAGAAATTGGACAAGATGCAATGGCAGTGATCCCATCTCTCACTCTCGTATCTACCACTTGCAGTCTCAGCACATTTTTAGGGCCCAGTGTTTGCTTTCGGTTATTCATAGAGCCTGACCCGGCGCATTGGGGTCTTTCCGACTCCAAAGCTTAATTGTCATACATACATTTTTCGGGGCCCGTTTTTTTATGACGGCCAACGAAACTGGGTTAAAACGACCGAAACACTCTCTTAACGGGGCGGTAAACCAGGGGTCAAATGATGATGATGCTGTGCCCACTAGGACCTAGCCTGATGGCTACCAGGATATATGTATTTGTGGTCAGAAGTTTGCTCAGTTCAAGGTTCTTTCAATTGGAAAGTTTTCTCTGTTCTTCTTATTATTAAATTGTAAATTGTAAGCAGGCACAAAGATATTACTCTATCTATATATATTTTTCTCATAGTTTTCAAGAGTTTTCCTAGACTCTGAATGCCCTTAAATTATCCACAAAACTATTATTTATGTACAATTTGATCTGCATTTTCCTGGAAACTGGAAAAAGCACTCGCCGCTCCGAGCCCACCAGTCGCTCTCAAGTCCCACTTACTTATTCATTCGGCTCAATTTGCGAATTTAACTGCCGCATTTTCTCGCCGCCTTTTCATTTGCCGACCATTTCTTTTTATGAGCGCGGAAAACTTTGTCGTGCCCGGCCATTTGACGGGGGGGAAAACAGGGCAGGGCACAGGGGCAATTAGGAGGCAAGTTTTTTTTTCTTTCAGTAGTACTTTTTTAAGACGCTCTCCCTCCTCCCCTCCGCCTCTCTGAAAACAATTTTTCGTTTTGGCCTAATCAAGAGACGCGGCCGGAAATAACAACAAAATGCCAAGTAAATTATTTGACAATTTCAAAGGTTGATGCTGACCTGATGACGGCCAATTAAAAACCAAAAATTGCCTCGACAGACGGCACAGACAAAGGCGCGGGAAATGGGAAATGAGGAAATGTGAAATGGGGAAATGTGAAATGGGAAAATGTGAAAAGAAGAAGGCCGAGCGGACAACGCAAGTTTAATTGAAAATTATCAAGAGGCAGACGACAGACGGTGGGGCCATAAAGGCGGGAATATACATATATACATATATTTTCGGCCTGCAGGTTGGGTGGCTGGACTTTTCCCTCTGGAGACTCTCTGGAGACAACTGTCGCCACACGGATCGCACCATTGCCATTAACTGCCCTAGGAGATGCGCCGCCCAGCGATGCGGACAGGCGATTTCCTTAACAAACTTCACGGCGCACTCGAGATACGAGGCGGGTACTCCATTTTAAAGACATTAGGGCCCAGTTTCAAGTACACAGGGCGAAAAGGCGGGGTTTTAAATTAAGAACTTATCGTTTTTTCTATAATTAAAATTCAGGTGAAATTTCTAAAGGAAATATACTTATTTACTTAGAAATATAATTTAAAATTAAACTATTGCTTTGAGGTTAGGAGAAGGTAGAATTAATCTATATCGATTAATTATGCTGCTCTAAAGGATAACTTAAAACCAAAACAAAAATATAAATCTAAGGAATACGTTTTACAATTTATTTCAAATAAATTTATTTAAAGAGAATACCAATTGTAAGACTTAGGTGACAAAGAACTTACCAGAATTCGATTTTTTATCGATTTTATTTGTGAAATCTTAAGATCAAATCTTTAGATATCAATGGGACTATTCTAAAGGATTTAGTTTTTAAGTACTTAAAGAGAAATTAAAATGTTATTTTGAGACAGGTTAAGCAATAACTTATTGGTGACACAAAACGTATAAGAAATCGGATTTTTATCGATTCTATTTTTAAAATCTAAAGATCAAACTATAAGGAATCAGAGATATTATTCTAAAGGTTTTAGTTTTGAAGTATTTAATTGTTTTTTTCTTTTTTTTTTTTTTGAGACAGGTTAATGATTTACTTATTGTTGACAAAAGACTTATAAAAATTCGATTTATTATCGATAATATTACTGTTTTTGTATTACTCTTTAGGAAATCTTAAAATTAAATTGTTAGAAATCAAATAAAAATTTTCCAAGATTTTAGTATCTATCTTTTAAGGTATTTCTTTTAAATTTATTTATAAAAAATGTAAAATGTTTTGATAATTGAAAAACATGAGACTTTAGACCAGAATTAGTGAGAACCTTTTGGTTTAACTACAAGTCTCAACTAAAATTATAGCTTATCCCTGGAAATGTAAGCCACAATATCTAAGTAGATTATATTTTCTCCAAGTGTATGAGATGTGTGTACCTTGAGTGCGAGCCGACACGTTTTCATTGTTTGATAAAATGAAATTTTATGGCACACAGAGCCGGGCAGCAGCCTCAGCCTCACAGGACACTCTTATACAGCCGAGATAAAAGGAGGAGGAGAAGAGGACGAGACCGGGACCCAGACCCAGACCTCAACTGACCGAAAATTGAAACAGAGCGGCTATGAATTTCAGGCCAAGACAATGGCCTCAACGTGCCCGGCCCCGAAGCTTCCTTCAGTTCCGTGTGCCGTGCCATCCTGCTCGTCCTGTTTATCCTGGCATGGGCACAGTTTGGGGGGCTAGTTTCACTCCCCAGACGAGGAGGACAAACAAACAAGCAAGCAGCTCTGAAGGTGAAGCTCCAGCACCGGGGCGAAATGTTCAAGATAATTGAATGAAAATTCATTCGTGTGCTTTTCGATTTGGGAGTACGAAGAAAACTTTTTGTTTCCACCGCCCGAACCTGCGGCATTTTCCTTGCTCCTGCCTGCACCCAGCTTCCAGATCCCTTCTCCTGCTTCCAGCTCTGAGTTCCCTGCTCCCTCCTCTCAGCTTCATTCTCATCCCCAAACCCATCTGTTGTTGTCGTTCTTTTTGTCAACAACCAAAAATTCTTTGCTTTTTCTTTCTATATTCATTTTATTTTTTGTTTTGTTTTTTTTTTCTTTTTTTTTGGGAATTTTGTGTGCAGATGTTGCGGGTGCGGGCAAAAGTATTTACATGTCGTTGTCATTTCCCAAATTTCCAGCACGAACAGGATGTGTGTGTGTTTGGGGGTGGGATGAAAAAGACTCGGAGACTGGGAACTCAAATCGAATTAGAGCTTTGTTGTCCCTTGTTGTCTTATTTGTTTAATTTGTGAAAAGGCTGGCTCTGGCTGGCGCCATGTTTTGGCCTCCACTCCACTGACTGGCATCCTGGCTGCTCTGGCATCCTTGCTGGCTGCTCTGGCATCCCTTTGGCTCAACAAGTTGAACCCCAAAGTATTTGCATAAAAATTCATGGCGGTTAGCTGGCCCAAATATTTTATATCTGTATCAGTTTCTTTATATGCTGCAGCAGGGATAATAAATGTATGGAGGGATACTACCGATTAGTGGGGACTCGTGCATTAAATCAGCATAATTCTGTGATTTCCTTGGACTGGGAAACCCTTCAAGGATGCCTTTCTTTGCCTTTTGTTTTCACCTGCACTTGCTTCGCGAGGCTTTCTCAATGTCAGCGGCGAAAAGTAATTTACAATATCGATGCGACATGGTCGCAGCCTTGGCTGGATGACTTCCATTTCCTTGCCGCTTTCCTTTGGCAAGCTGTCAGCTTTTACCTGGCGCTTCTCCCCCGCTTTTCCTGCGCTTTTTCCCCGCTTTACCTTCCATTTTCGGTTTTTTTTTTTGTATTATTTAACAGATGCTGCCGCCGCCAATGAGGCGAAGATGAAGGCGGCGTCGTTCTCATTACTTAAAAGCGACGCCAACGTTGATTGAACGAGAGTCGAAGTGCGGGGGAAAAGTGCTGGAAGAAAAAGTGCGGTGGAAAAAGTTGAAAATTCGGTGGCATACGCCGCGTATGCGCAATAATTTTCCAACTGAACTTCAAGCAAAGGCAATGCGGTTGGAAAAGTCAATAAAATTAAATAAGAAGAACACTTAATTCGATTCGTTTTTCATGCTGTGGACTCTCTCAGCGAAAATGATCGAATTAAGTCGGCCAGGCCTTCGTTAAGAGAATTTAATTCAATTGCTGAAATTTCATTAAAATCGTTTGGCTATCGATTGTTTAATTCTTTGGGGAGGAAGCCAGCATATATATATAGTACTTACTTGGCTTAAGACCGAGATTTTAAGGCTCTCCCTTTTGCGATTAAAAAGTGATGTGGAAGAAGGCCTTGCGGTAATTACGACCATAAACCAAAATTAAGCGAATATTTTATGGGACATTTGCGAGGACTAACGAGGCGGCCCTTAATCGATCTGCGATAAGACAGATTTTTGTGTAATATAATATAAAAATCAATATAGAATTGGGTAATAAGCCCAACGAAGGGGAATAGAATAAAACTAAAGACCCATTAAATTGTGCAATTAAAAGGGAAATTAATAAAAATTTAACATAAAGCAAAAAATAAATTGAGAAATCGATACATTAATCCAAATATTTTTAAGAAACTTGAACCTAAATAGGAATTATTCGACTTTATTTAGCATTCACACAAATAAATCGTTTAAAATCGAAATTACAGAACCTTTACTTAATAAGTTCAATCCGATAGCTTTGATCACAAATAATCGTTAATCGATTATGCTTACTCAGAAGAAAATAATTTTCTGGTGACGCATTTTTCAATCCAATAAATAAACAAACCAAAAATCTTTAGAAACGATAGACAACTCACGGTATATATCGATTTACATTTCTATAGCCTTAATTATTCATGCCATTTACACAAATAAATTCATGGAAACTCATTTCCAATTAATTTTATTAATAAATTGAAAAAAATTTGTATATGTATTAAAAAATCTTTAAAAACGATAGGCAAAGCATTACATATCGATAATGCTTTCGATAGCCTTGACCGCAAAAAAAGAGACGTTAATCGATTATGCCTTCCATTACCAAATTGAATCGGCCGGAACTCGGGCCCTCCCCCCTCCACCCAATCGAAGCCCAAGACGTGCATTCGTTCGTTGCTGAATATTTATCGAATAATGAATAAGCCCACCATACACACACACACACGCACACACACCCGCAGCAACAGATTCCATTAACCGTATTACGTAAAAGTTGCAAATAAAAAAGTACGGAATTTATTGAACCATCAGAGGGGGAAGCCCCTTGCTAAGGATGTGTGTGTGTGAATATATATATATAGTATAAAGATATATATGTACAAAGGATGCAGAAGGGATACTTTGGATGCTTTACGGGCAAATTTACGGATGTGCTCAACAACTGACTACGCCAGGTGGATACGTGGATACGTGGATACGGATACAGATACAGATACGGATGAGGATTCGCATCCGAGATGCGGCTGCGGCTCAGCTTGCCACTCATGGCCAATAAAAAGTGACGCATAAAAATATGAATTTTATGGCCGTGTATTTAAAACGACAATAAGCACAAGTAAAAGTAAAGTAAAGCTCAAATCCCTGGGTCCGGGGCGGCAATCAAAACAAAATAAAGCGAAGAAAAGGAAAAGCGAGAGCAACAAATGCGCTCAATGAAGCAGAATCCGGCGGGGAAGGCGGGGAAGGAAATGCTCGCAGCCTCGAATTGGAAAATCAAATGGAAACACTGAGAGCGAGGCAGGTATATGTCTGTCTCTCGGCCTGTCTGCTGCTTTTGGCAGCTGCTGAACATGAAAATGAGTTTTCTTTTTTTTTTTGGGTGTCCTGCTGGCTCCTCTGACAGCTTTTTATGCCAGCCATTCTCACAAATAAAAATAATAATAAAATCAGCGCAATAAGCAAGCAATGAAGGCGAACCCAGCGCGAGGGCGCAAGCGAGCATCGATTTATATACAGATGAGCAATCATAAATATTAATGTTAAATACAGCAAAGCAAAGCACAGGACAGCCGGGGAAAATGGAGGAAAGTCGCTGGAAATGGGGGAATCGGAATCAGGAAAATCAAGGAGAGAGAGATTGAGAGGGAAAGTCGCGGGGCAAAGCCTCTCCATTGACCATTGGCCATTGCCTAATGGAATGGCAATCGGAATGAGCCAAACAGGCGATTGGACACGCATTGATAACAGAAAGTTAAGTTGTCCTTTTGCCAAAAGTCCTCCACAACCTCAACCCCTCACTTTGGCATCTTTATCAGGGGCTACCGATAAAAGGAGCAATTTAAGAGAAACATCAAAAATATAAAGCTAAATGGAAATATATTAGGAAAAACAAACAAGGCATTGGTTAGTTTTTTAAGAAGGAGAAAGAACCTACTTTCTTGACTTCTAAATTAGATTTAGTTTAGATTACCATCTAAATATACTTAAAATAATACCTATATTTATTTAATAAAGCAAATACTTAAGCCTGTGACACACACCCTTTTCCCCCGTTCAGCAAAGTCCCCGTTTTAAAAGAGAACAAATTGTCAGCACTGGTCCTTATGCTAATGTCGGCGACTTTGCCCCGACAGGCGCTGCCTCATAAAGCTGGCGGTGAGCATAAATCTTCCACTGGAGAAAGGACTGCTGCCTGGGAGCGGAGAAAAAGAGGAAAAAAAAGGAAAAGGGATCTCTGCACGCGGGCGACATCGAGGCGCTGCCTCTCTGATTTATTTGCCAACGTGTACAACGCTGCGTATGCTTATTTTGGCGCCTCTACCTCCCCTCCTCCTCAGACGCCGTGGCAGCTATCAATGACAGCGGCTTGATTTTGCATTTAAAAGTGAATTATATATCCGCAGATTCTCCCGACAGCCGCAAAGGCAAATAAAAAAAACAAAAAAAAGAAATGTGAAACAGAGTATGTGTGTGTCGTGTCTCTGCAAATATCTTGCCACATAAGCGGCAATTTATTTGCATATTTCCAGGGAACAGACAGGCCGAAAGAGTGAGTTGTCCCGGTTGTTGTTTACATTAACCCTGCGGGTCGGTGGGGAAAGGGAACTAGCATAACTATAAGTAAACAGCAAAGTTGGTTGGGACAAGTCACAAAAAACAGTGGCTAAAAAATACAGATACAAATCTGGCTACAGATACAGATACAATATAGCTCAATAAGCTCTTTTTAATGGGATTTTAAGGGCAAAAAGTGTTTAATTTGAATGGAGAGCAAATAAATGTTGGCTAAGAAAATAAGTTATTGAATATATATTTTTTTTATTTATCATTCTATTTATTTATTTTATTATTTATTGAGTATTTTATTTATTTATTAGACTATTTATTTAATTTTCTATTTATTTTGTATTGTATTAAATTATTATTATATCTATTTATTATATTATTTTTTTTATTATATTATTTATATATTATCCTATTTATTTATTTTCTATTTATTTATTATTCTATTGATTTCTTATTCCATTTTGAATTATTCTTTTCTTTCTTTTCTCTTTATTTATCAATCTATTGATTAATTATTATATTTATTTTTTATTCAATTAATAATTATTATTCCATTTATTTATTACTTAATTTATCTATTATTATTTTTATTTGTAATTTATATATAATACTATTTATTTATTATTCTATTTAAATTTTATTATATTTATATATTATTTTATTTATTTGTTATACAAATTACTTATTATTATACTTATTTAATATTACGTTTATTTGTTATTATATTCATTTATTATTATATTTATTTTTTATTATATTTATTTATTAAACTATTTTTTTATTATTCTACTTGTTTACTATTCTTTATCTTTTTTATAATATTTATAAATAATTATATTTATTTATTATTTAATATATTTTGATTTTGATTTATTTTTTATTTTACTTATATACTATTCTCTTTATTTATTATTCTATTTATTTATTAATGAGTTTCTAAAATCCTTGGCTTATTCAGCCTCTTTTAAAAGTCTCTAAAAACCATATATATATTTAACAGCTAACTAAAACCTTTATAATACATTTCCCTGCTACTTTGTTCAAATCTTAATCAACATTAAATAATTCCGCAAACAAATTCGCTTAAACTATTATCAAACTAATAATAGTCCTTTGAAAATTCCCATTTTCCCCGCACATTAAATGCGTTCTCTGGGCAAGGCGCTTATGGCGATAAGTATCTACAATTTGCGTCCACTTACAGCGTAAATTCAGGTTGTACCGCTGACCCATTTCAAATTGTTATCGCTTTAACATCTGACATGTTTGAATGTCACATTGATCCCGTTATTCGGCGGCACACACACACACTCGCTGGAGGAGGAAGGAGAAAGCAGGGTCTAACTCTGGGGAGTGAGAGTCTGTTTGTGTTTTTCCACTGCCTTTGACTAATATCAACACCAAAGTCGCGCTGTTTGTGTTTAATTATGTATATCTGTGTATGTCCACACACACATATGGGGGAATATACAACCCACACACACACACTAAAGTACACAGAAAAAAGCAAGAGTTTTTCATAACATTATTTAAATAAAGAGAGGTTTAAAACTAACATGAAAAACAAACAACATTTAAAATTAGTATAAAATTGAATATTATACAAATAAACGTATAAAAAAAGGACTCACTCTTACTTAGTACCCCTTTTTTCTCACCGTGCTAGACCCTGTCCCTGTCCTTTTCTCTGTCTGTGTGTTTATACGGGTTCCATGTGCTTTCGTACAAGGCGCTTACATTTCGCCAGCTACTATGCACATACTATAGTTGTTCCTGTCTCCTTAAGCTTGTTCAACATTTTCCAAATAATATCGAAACTTTTCTATTGTCACGTGCTTAACTGTGTGTGCGTGTGTGTGTGTGTTTAAGAGGGAGGAGAAGGGAACCCCCGCTCGTGTTTGCTATTGTTTGCCTTGGCGCTGACTTCCGTTTCCGGCTGATAAACAAATGGCGCCAGCCAACGATTAATTATTTTGATTTCTTGTCTAAGGTCCACCTATAAATAACAGTAACAATAACAGCAGCAGGACAGGACACGTGTCCTTAGCCAAATCATAAATAATCTAACTGACAAAGTAGTAAAGATTGATGAGAGATACTACACACAGCGGAGCTATGTATATAATTAACAGAATTTGCAGTTTAGTTCGGTTTTGAGTTCGAGTTTTATAAAATAATTGTTTTCAAATTTTCATGGATATAAAATAAGAAGGAGAAGTACTACTTAATAATCAATACTTCTACATTTTGTATAGTTTTCTTCTTTTTTAATTATTGTTTTCCTGGAGAAGTAAAACTAAAAACCAAATACTTCTAAAAAATAACTGAAACTTTGGGGCATACATATTAATCATGAAACAGTTAAGATCAGCCTAAAGAAATAGTAAATATGAGCGCAGCGTAAAAATTGTACAACAGTTTATAACAGTTTTCACCCAAATCGGGAAATTGACAATTCGCTTACAGATTGCGGGGAAGTTTGATGGGAAAAATTTGTTTTTGAGACGGTGTTATAAAATTATAGATGTAATAAAGTGGTTGTTGTAGGCAAGAAAAAGCTACAGATCGTATTCATAAATTATAACAGTTTAAGGCATCCCAAAAGAATGGTATTTAGTACAGCACAAAAGTATGCTATTAAACAAATAAGCAAGTGAAAAGTTTTTATAACAGTTTATAACAAATCTCTGTCGCTTACTGCTACTTCTGTGTTTGCCTTTTACCCCAAATCGAAAAATTAACAATTTGCTTACAGATTTCGGTGAAACTGAACGGATATAATGAGTTTGTTGTAGGCAAGGAAAATGGTATAAATACCAGTCATAAATTATAACAGTTTAGTAGAGCAGGCGTAAAGGTGTTATACCACTTTATATAAGATTACCGTCAAACCCTGCTGCTTTTCTCAGTTGTCTCAGTTTCGCCGGGTATTACAGGAAAAAGAATCACCAAAAATTAAGGAATTCGAATTAAAAAATGACAAAATTTAATTCAATTTTGATTCGAGTCAGCGCTTACTTCCGAGATCAAGATCTTTAACATGTTAACAACTCCGCTTAGCTTTCTTTTTTTATTACCTATTTAAAAATGCAACTTTTTAAGCCTTGCTCTACCTCATTACAAAACTGAATAGTAAGTTTTAGATAACTACTCTGAATCATATTAATTCCTATATACTTGTACCCATTCATCAGCGGAAACCTATCGCTAATGGACAAATAGAGTGCTGCGGCGGCATTCACTTAAAATGTCAGGCGCCTCCACTTAGTGTTTGCTTTTTATTTATCTCCTGCCAGCGCACTGCGTTTATATTTTCTATTTTCTATTTTCTATTTTTTGTTGATAAATTGTTTGATAAGCCAGCCAGCGCGGCAGTGTAATCGCCGAATCAAGTTAGCTGTTTGCCCAATCGATTCTGTGTGGCATATATATGTATATTCTATGTACCCATTGCATACATCTTAATGGCCTTAAAAAGCAGCAACCAAAGGCGACGTCTGGCTGGCATCCTGAGGCCTCTGGGTCTGGGGTCTGTGTCCGGGTCCGTGCCCGTGTCCATGTCCGGGCTTCTGCCCTTTGTGACCATTCTTTGGCGCTGTCTTTGTTTGCCGAGTCTATCGATAAACCAATTTTCACACAATTGCAGCTCCGCCCGAGGGGGGAAGGACGGGGGTAAAGCCACAACGAAGCACTTTTTGGCACGTTAGTGTGTTTTTGGGGGGTGAACACACACACACACACGCACGAGTGCCGTAATTAATGATTGAGCACACCTACACAGCTACACATGTACATACGCACGAGGGAGTCCTCTTGATTCCGGGCGCCCTCAAATGTATGCTACGCTTCTCGTCTGTGGGCACAAAATGTGCTACTCATTATTTTTACGTACTCCACACACACACAGGCACACACACAGGCACAAGTTTTACAAAAAGCAACGCACGTGCGTATAAATTATGCTTTGGCTTCATTATGTGGCCCAGAGGGGGTGTCAGGGGGGGGGGGGACGCCAAGTATCGCATTAAAAATCAATTCCCGCAAACTTTGCACGTACACAACGAAAAAGTGTAGAAAATGGCGTACAAAGGAGCTCATTAAGTAGTAGAAATCGAACAGAAATTGAATTTGTTAAGAAATATTAAAAACTCGAAGAGATTTTTAAATAAAAACCTTGAAAATGTATCATTCAAAATTGATTAAATTGAATTTGTTAAGAAATATTGAAAACTCTAAAAGAAAACTGTCAGTAAAACCTTTAAAACTTATCATATAAAATTTATGAAAATTATAAACAATCTCCCTTTTCCATTTGCAGCAATCGGCAAGGCAATGGAATGACCAAAACTTCAACAGTTGGCTTCCAGGAAGATGCTGCCACAGCCGGCGGCAGCAGAAGCAGAAACCCCAATTCTAGCAGCTACATCGGCATCAGCATCGGCCACAACTTCAGCAGCAGCAGCTAGGAATGGCCAGCGACGTCGCGTGGCAGCAGCAACAGACGGCTGCAACAGCAACACCAGCAACATCAGCAACAACAGCAACATCAGCAACAGCAACAGCAACGCAAGGATCAGAAGCAACAGCAAATCCAGCAACAGATTAAATCAAATGCATTCCAACGAAGAGCCGCCCATGACGGTGATTGTCGATTCTGGTGGCGGTAATGCAGCAGGAAGTGGCAGTGGCAGTGGCCATCGTTTGCGGAGAACCAGTTCCTCCAGTGCCAATGCCAATGCCAAATCCATGCCAGCCAGATCGCATCGTCAGCCCTCGAATGCCTCGGGTTCGGCAGACTCCAGGCGGCGCTATCAGGGTAAGGAACGTCACGAACGTCAGGATCGTCAGGATCGTCAGGATCGTCACGAACGCCATGATCGTCACGGGCGGCAGGAGCAGGTGCCACGCCGGCGCACTGGACGCCGGCATAGTGGCGCCTCTTCGCTCAGCGATGCCACCGCAGGCGGCGCCGCCGGCGGAGGCGGCTCCGGGCATGGCCATGGACGCGGACGCAGCCGCAGTCGGAGTCGCAGCGGCGCCATTAGCTCCTCCACCGCATCCAGCTGCAATGGTAGCTGCAGCTCCGACGATGGCGACTCATCGCACACCTCGGACTCCAGCTCGTCGAGCTCCTCCGGCGAACCGAATCTTCCGTATCCGGGCTTCCCCGAGATCTCCATGAAGGCGCTGACGCAGTATACAAGGCCGCGCAACTGGTGCCTGATGCTCATCACCAATCCATATCCTTTTTCAACAAAAAAAAAAACAAATACAAGAGGGGGTGAGGAGTAAGGGGAAAGCGGAGTCTAATTGCCATTGTCCTTCGCTGGCAATTTACCCCTTGGGGGAAAGCGAGAGTGTCCTTGTCACACATTTCACGGGATGTGCGTTGTGAGCCTATTGATTTTCCCTTTTTTTTTTTGCTCTACATATTTGTGTATACCCTTTACTTTACTTTTTACTTTTTACTTTCCCTTTATTTTTTTGTACCTTTTTTTTTGTCATTGCATTTTTTGAAAGGGCCTAAGGACACTCGATTGGAAGTAACTGACATGGAATGCATGTCGGATGAGGCGAATAATTAATAGGCTCACAGGGGGATCCCTTTGCGAGGCTCTTGATGCAGGTTGTTATGCATAAAATGAAGTATTTAAAAATATATGAAATTTGGAGTATATAGAGAGGAGATTTTGGGTAGAATTTTATATAATTTTCAAGAGGATTTAAGGAAGTTTTTGGTTGGTTTTTAAATTATTTTGAAGAGAATGCAAGGGGGTTTTTGGTATGTTTTTTTATATTATTTTGAAGAGAATTCAAAGGAGTTTTTGGTAGGTTTTTTATATTCTGTTTGAGGAGTATATTTCTAGGCTTTTAAATACATTTTTATATCCTTGATCTTAGACACTTTACTCTACTCTTCCTGGTTCTAAAATCACACCAAGAAAGTTATTTACTTTAATTAAGAAAATGTACATCTCCTGTAAACAACACTGGACAACCTCCTGTTCGTTTTGAAAGTTCAAGTTCTTCTTGAACGTAGCCGCCTGTTGCCTGTTGCAATATTCATGCCACAATGTCAGCAATGTTGCAACAGCAACAGCAGCGAGTGCGTTGCTGTGTGTGTGTATGTTTTTCCCCGAGATGTGTTCGTTGCGCATAAATAATAAATATCTGAATGGGCATCGTCATTGGTAGACGGAACAACAACAGCAGTAACAGTAACAGTAAAAGTAACACTGCCAGTGGCAGGATGTGTCCTGTCCTGTCCTGTGTCGCTGTGTCGCTGTGTCGGTCCCAGTTGCCAACGCCGGATCCTTGCCGTGGACTTGTTTTCCATATTTCCCCATCCATTTTCCAGGCTTCTGCGGGGATAATGTGCGCCAATCAGTGGGACGTGTGTGTGTATGTGAGGGGGGTGTGGGGGCGGAAGCAAGATGACAATCCTGGCGATTCAATGTTGTTGTTTATCTGGAGCGGCGGCGCCTCCTGCCTCCTCATGTGGCACATGTGTGTGTGTGCATGAAAAATCGCTTTGCACACTCGCTCGACGCTCACTTCACATTTCACTCGAAGCGAAATGAAAATTGACTGACGTTGAGATATTTATTTATGCAAGTATGCCGTTTAAATTATGATAATTGAGTTTTAGAACGTCGAGACAAGTCAGAGTCAGGTTTTACGGTGACACAGAAGAGTGGCAACGGACGCCTTTATTTTTAGCCCGGAAAGCTGCGCTGACAGCCCCACAAGTACACGTAATCGGTCTCTCGATACTTTGCCACTTAATTGTTTGCCATAAATTTTGATTTGCGCCATTGTTGTTCGCGCATTGTATTGTTTTCCAATATCTTTCTGCTGACATTTTATGGATTTTATTGTCCAAAGTTTACGATGCCTCCCACAGCGGCAATTACAGGGGAGGAGATCCTGGCTGAGGACACACGACACGGTGCAATGTCGTCTCTCTAAACTGACTAAACTAATTTAAGTTTGACTTTGCGACTCCAGTTGCCTGCTTCTACTTGCCACTTCCGTTTCCGTTACCGTTTCCGTTTCCGCTGGCGACGCCCTTCGATGTGTGTGTCTTAGATAGTGTGCGTGTCCTGGTAACCCAGACATGCTAAAAGTGACCTCGCCTGCAGCTGAGGTCAGCGGTGCCATCATTTGCCAAAAACTTGAAGCCGCCGCAGTGTCGCCAGCTGGCCTTGCCTATCAATATCGAATATCCTTCTTTTTTTTTTGCTGGCCCCCAAGGATAACAAAAACAGCTCTTAATGTGATTGAATATATATAATATATATATTTTTTGATGTATGTATATTCCCGTCACCTAGGCAAATCCCTTTCGTCAGCCAAATTAGCGTTGCATCCTTTGCCACATGTGTGAATGCATTTCCCAAAGTTGTCTCCGCCATTTGATGGCGCTTTTAGCGTGAAATGTGTGCGCGGCACATGCGGCACGTTCAGCGAGCAGAGACAGTCAGCGAGTGTCGGGGGTCAGGACCTGCTGCATCCTTGTGCGGTGGCCATTAGGAGGACCGCCAGGCAGCAGCTCGGACACGCAGGCATCATTAGCATGGCAGGAGGCAGGCGGCATGTGGCAGGAGGCATGAGGCTCTTTAGGTAATGCGAAACCACCTGCCACGCCCATAACTAATTATGACAGAGAGCCAGAGGAGCAGAGAAGCAGAGGCAGAGGCAGTGGCAGAAACATAGCCAAGTGAAGCAGCAAGGACAGGTGGAGGAGCAGCGCCAGCGGATTCCTGGCAATACCCATTAGCCTCGCTGACCGCCACCGAGTACGTGCATTGTATTCATTACACAAATGCCTCTTGTCCTGGCTTGGATGGAGCCGGGGGAGAGGGGGGCAGGGAACTGCCTTGATGGACGGACAACAGGTCGTTGTGGCGGTCATTCGTATGAATGCTGAATAGCCACTGGAAAAATAGCCAATGAATTCTAAGCTGTGTCTATTATGGTTAATATTTAAATCCTTTGAGAGAGGAAAGAGTGCTTGAAACCTGAAGTGAGACAACTTGTACCAAGTTTTAAAAGATTGTTTTTAAGGGTTTTCTCTTATAAATATAAGAGGAAATTAAGTGTTCTTAAAAAATTAAACCTAGTAGGTAATTAAATCCATTTTATGTTTAGTTTTTTCCTTGAATCTAAACCTCTTTTTAAAAGGAATCAAAAATATATAATTATAATTTAAGTATATCAAAATTAGGACCTTATCTTGATCCTTAAAATTATTTCTTAACATACATATGACTTGCAGAAATATATATTTAGATACCTTGGCCCCACTTTGATGTTGAAAAACCAATTAAATTGATCGCTTTCGTTGCCACAACTTGTGTTGCGGCCAATTTATCTCAAGTTTTTTCTTCTCCTTTATTTATTTGTATTTTTCTTTTATTGGTTATATTTGTTTTTTGATTTCTTTCTTTTTTGTGGTATGTTCTCGTTCGTTATTTGCCATTCAGCCAGTCGCAGTTCAGTATTCAGCATTCAGCATTCAGGATTCAGCAGCATTCAGCATTCTCTGGGGCATGTTCAGTCATCTTATTCGGCTTTTTCTTTCGGCTCTCTGCTTTGTTTGCGGCTCTTTTAATTTGTTGCGATTTCTGCACGCTTGCATGCGTCCCTCGGTGCCACGGTGAGCCACGCCTACCGACCGCCATCCCCCATCCGCCATCCGCCGTCACGCCCCCTTGCCCCCAGCTGGCCCACTTTACGCTCGACTTAATTTGTTTACTGTTGGTTTCGAGGGAGGCGGAGGGGTGCTGGCATTGCTGTTGCCAAATCAAAAATAATGCGCGCAAAAACCTGGGGTCCCGGGGTCCCGGGGTCCCGACTTTGATGCCACCATCCCACCACCCACACACACACACACACACACCTGAACCGCCACGCCCCCTCTTTTGACGAAGGCAGCTGAATGAATTGAATGCGCCAGGGTCAGTGCGGTGGCCGTTACAGGGAAATAAAATTCAAGTCACTTGACATAAAATTTGATTAGAAAATCTTTAAATTTTTGAATAGATTTAAAATTATATAAAGATTTCTGCAGACTTTTCTTAGAGCTAAAATTTGAGCTATTAATAAGCAATTTTAAATAAATTGAATTTATTAAATTCAATACCTGAATTTTAAAAAACCTGAAAGGTTTTCTAAAATTTTTAAAAATTATTTAATATTTTTTTTTTTTTAATTTTAAATACATTTGGCAGATTTATTAGTCTCAAAAAAAAAACTAGCCCAGAACAGCTTTCAGAATCGAAATTGGTCAATTTTTGACTTAATTATGGATTTTTTTAACTTTGATGTATGCCAAAATAAAACCATTAAAAATATCGATAAATATCGATTTTAAAAATGTGAAGAATTCAGGTCTTTTAAAGAATTTTTTGAAAATATCGATAAATATCGATTTTAAAAATGTAAAGAATTTAGGTCGTTTTGAAATTTTAATATGACCAAAAAGTCAGTGATTGCCAGAATCTTGTACGCATTCCAATTTGGGCTTAAAATCTTAATGAAAAATTATGCAAGGTTTTACGTCATTTTACATTATTATATCATTATAATTACATCATTGAAATTATTACAAAATTTACAAAAATTTAAATTTTTAAAATTTTCAGTCACAGGTTTGCAAAACAGTAAAAAGAGTAATTTTCGACTCTATAAATCATATATATTCCATATATATTGATAAGCATCAACAAAAAGCTCTAGAATTTAGGCATTTTTTAAAAAAGAACATATATGTACATTGTCAAAATTGTGAAGAAAAACGAGAATATGTACATTTTTAAAAATTAGGAATTCAGTTTGCTGATTTGTTAAGCTAAAAAAAAACGAGTACCAGAAAAGCTTTTCCAATTAAAATGAATGCTTTAAGGGCAAAGTTCGGCTTTCCGTAGATTACTTTCCTTTCCTTTTTAATTATATTTATTTATTTATTTTTTTTTAACATAAAAGTTCTCAAAATCATGACAATTTCTTTCTGTTCACCACTGTCGCATATTTGTGCTGCTGCAGTATTTATCCGGGCAGTAGAATACCGGGCCGCTGCTCCGCCCCCGCCCCGCAACTTGGTGGTGCCTTTTGTGCCGCCTGCCCGGTTCACAATTGGTTTTTATGACCCGAACCGGGGACCCAGTCCAGGCTGACCCTCAACCTGCCTGCCGCCTGCATATGCCGCAGTTGCTGTCGAAACTGAAACCGAAACCGAAACCGAATCCAAATCTGAGTCCGAATCTGAATCCAATTCCCTTCTGCCCCCCCCTAATGAATTGCTCTTTTTGCGGCCGGGCCTTGGTTGTTGTTGTTGCTGTTGTGTGTCTGCCACGTTTTATCTTTAATTGTGCGTTAATAGCGTAAACATTTTTGCCATTTTGCGCGTGTGCTCGATCCTTAATTGCGCGTCGAAGGAACAAGTCCTTGGCGCTCATTTGGCCGTGCATTAAGCCAGCTGAAAATCCTGCAAAAAAAAAACACCAGTTCTTTGCCGCTCTCAGCTGTCGTCCTTGGACGAATGTTGTGTGTGTGTGTGTGTATTTTCGAGTTGTGTTTGCCAGGACGAGGCAGCAAAGTGCAGCGGCGGCAAGGCTTTTAGGCGACAAGTGCCAGGAGGACGAGTGCCGCGATGGTCGCGATTTGTGAAGGGCGCTGGGAACTAGAAAGTTAAGGAAAATATCCAAAGGAAAGAGTCGACCAAAAGGTTCGATTGAAATTCAGTTAGAAGTCAGTTTTCAATGATTTACTTAAGAGAAAGTTGCTCTTGGTTTTTTAGTAAAATAAATCCTTTAAGATATATATTACAACCTTACAATTGCAGTTGCTTCATCTTAAAGAAGTGACTTGCCCCAGTTGCATACATGTCCTGCTTGGTCAATGCACTCGTTTCGAGTGTTATGAGCCAACTGACTGCCATGTCGACTGTCATCACTGTCTTCAATCCTCAGCAGAACACTCCCCTTTCAACCCAGAAACCAAACCAAAACCGAGACCAAACGAGACCGAGGAGCATCAACCACAAAAGGAGGGGTTCAGAGGGGCAGGACCTTTCGGGGAGTTGACAAGCACTTGAGTGCGCATTAGAGGCAACTGCAAGTTGTTAGCCTAGCCGCCAGGCCCCCTTCTTCCGGACTCCCTCTCCATCTCTCTATCACTCGCTTTTTCCACTCCACTGCCTTTGACTTCAATCTGAGCAGAAAAGTGGGGTTTCTCTAGCTCTCGATTCCTGTTTGCCTTTTTTTGCATTTGGTTTGTCCCTTAACTAGATATGGACTCGTCTCCGACTGGCTTTAACACGTGGTTCGAGCGCGTCTCCATCCTGGTCATCCTGCTCAACTGCATCACGCTGGGCATGTACCAGCCCTGCGTGGACGATGCCTGTGTGACGAACCGCTGCAAGATTCTGCAGGTGAGTAATTAAGTATTTCTAGAAATTGATTTAATATTCAAAAAGGCTAAATAAGATGTGATAAGAGAAGATAAGGTCTTATCAAGGACCTTATGCCATGCAAATTAGTTTCTTATCATTTATCAACCGGAAGATGGAACGAAGATTAGGTAGATGTCAGAAACAGTAAGATCTGAGGATGACAGCCTGGAACTTGGAGAAGGGGGAGTAGCAGGTACTTTCCCTGACTCCCCACTGACCTCCCCGCCCTACCCCAGGTGGTCTCCTGTCGGCATCGGTGTCACATTAAATGCCATTTATTTAAGCAATTTTTTGGCTCACTTCCTGACTGCCTCGCCTGCCTGCCTCCTGCCAGGCCTGATGACATCCAGGCGCAGGCACTTCGGCTCATTAGGCGGGCCACCACTTCCACCCAAGGACCCAAAAAGATGTGGTGTTCAGTGGGGCAATTACAGGAGGAGGCCAACGTGCGAAAATGCTTGTAAATGATATGTAAGTCGGGCGACAGTTTGGCCGCAGCCAAGTGTAAAGTGAAACGACAGCGAGCAAAGGCGGAGTTGGAAGCTGGAAGCTGGCAGAAAAAGGACCCCCAGCAGGACAGGACAAGACAAGACCAAGAGGCGGCATCGCCAAATTGGCACACAGCACAAAGTCAAAATGACAACGACAGTCGCAGCAGTGACATAAGTGGGCGTTACAGTCCCTCTATCCCTTAACCTGACATGGTCTCAGGTCCTGGGTTCTAGGTCCTTGGTCCTTGGTCCTTGCTTCTCCTTCCTGCTGCCTGTCGTCGTCCTCGTCGTCGTCCTCGTCTTCCTTTAACCTCCCCCCCGAAAAAGGGAACCGAAATTACTTGACTCAAGACGGTGCACGAAAAAGATGATGAGGACAAGAAGGAGAAGGAGGAAGGACGCAAAGGAGGAAGGACGAACAGGAGGAAGGACGCAGACGATGATGATGACGATGATGATGATGCCGCCAACGCAAGCTCATTTCGTGTGCGTGTGGGTGACGCCTGATCCTGATGTGTCCTTGTTTGGCAAAGCTACTAGCACTGGTGATAATTTTAATTTGATCAAGTCTCGTTAGGTCGTTAGCTCATTAATCGAATTGGGTTTCGAGGTGCAGGACAAAAATCAGGTCAAATCAAGGCTGAAAAAAAAGGATCAAAGGAAATTATTTGTTTGAAAAATAAAGTTCCTGAGAGCTCCTTTAAATATTTATTTTATGTGTGTCTCTACCCCCCACCCTTATCTCTTATTGATTTTCTTTTGGCAAATTCCTTGAAAACTTTTTCCCATAAATAATAATGAAATGTTTGAAATTTACGCCCCAGATCTTCGACGACATCATCTTCGCCTTCTTTGCCCTGGAGATGACCATCAAAATGGTGGCCATGGGCATGTGTGGCAAGAACACGTACCTGGCGGACTCCTGGAATCGTCTGGACTTCTTTATCGTCCTGGCCGGCCTCCTGGAGTACGTGATGCATGTGGAGAACCTCAATTTGACCGCCATCCGGACGATACGTGTGCTGCGTCCCCTGAGAGCCATCAATCGCATACCCAGTAAGGATTTCACTTTTCTGCTTTTCAAACCACACAAACATAACATCGATATATCTACCCAAAAAAAGGCATGAGGATCCTGGTGATGCTGCTGCTGGACACGCTGCCCATGCTGGGCAATGTCCTGCTGCTGTGCTTCTTCGTCTTCTTCATCTTTGGGATCATCGGAGTGCAGCTGTGGGAGGGCATCTTGCGGCAGCGTTGCACCATGGAGCGGCCCGATGGACTGGTCTATCCCATCACGTAAGTAAGCCACTTGAAGGATCCGGTTATGATCCTGTTATCCGGTTATGATCCTGGGTAATGCCATGCGTTGGCCTCTGTCTGCGGGCGGTTTCCCTGAGTCTCATACATAATCGTACATGGGCACATACTCGTACATATCCCTAGGCAATGTACATAAATATATATAAATACTCGTATCGTGTATAATTCCGATTCGATTCCGATAATCTTTTTGCGTTCAGTGTTTGTTCAGCTTCCGTTTCCCGTTTTGGTTCTCTCTATATTTTTCTTTGTTTTCTGCTTTTCTTTTTGTCAACGTTTTTTCGTGTGTGGTGCTAACTTGGCTGCTGCTAAACCGAGCCGAGTCTTTGAGCTGAGTATTTCAACTGCCTGCTGGCTGCTTTCTCAATCCCCCCGCTGTTCGCTTTTTGGTTTCAATGGCTTAGCTTTTGGTTTTTAGCCACAGAGAAACACACACAAACCAACACTACACCACCACACTACACTATACAACACAACACAGACACGGACTTGGCCTGGCCAGATCTGTTTCTGGTGTTGAAATCTCGCCGTGTTACCGCCATTTGCATACGAAAGCCAAGAGCCTCGGCACCTTCAATTTGATCAAGTCCGTTGTCCTGTTAGTCAGTAAGTCGGCCAGGAGCCCCGCTGGCTCTGAGTCCTTGGTCCTTGGCTCCTTGGCCCCCTTCCTCCAGCTGGGCAATGGCCCATTTTGTGGCTCGAAAAACAGCCGTCTTGTGGTCGTGACAGCACCAGGAAGATGCCAGAAAAAAAGAGGGCCCTTACAGTGGGCTTTATCATGTAAAGCTACCGCAAATTTTCGATAATCGATAAAAATAATATTTAATATCAAACATATAGTTTGCTTTTTTTAAAGAATTTCTAGAAAGTATTAGGCTAAGGAATTTATTGCGTTATAACACAATGAATAAATAAAATAAATTTATATTAAAAAAAAAGTATTCCAAATATCCATTGAATAGAAAATCAATTAACATCGACTTTGTTATCGACATTTAAGGCAGCTTTAAAAGGCAATTCAAGTCGTTAGTACACAAAAACTAAATAAATAAAACAAATAAATATTAAGAAACCACATTCCAAATATCCATCGAATAGAAAATCAATTGGAAAACATGATACTTCATGTTTCTAAAATAATCGATTTTGTTATCGAAGTTTATCGTAGCTCTTAAAGTCATCTTCTTAAACATAGTTTCTTGATGAAATTGTAAACTTTACATAGAAATTAATTATGTAAATTCAAACCCCTGGTTTTTAAGGGATTGTTTTTTTTTCAACTCCATTTTGTTGTTTATTTTTCGGCTGCCACTGTGCCCTCGTCCGTCGGCCGCTGACAAAAGATTTTAAACTTGGCCAAAACAATCATTTATCATTGGCATTGTGTTTGCGGCTGTGTTTGTGCAATGGCGGCATTTCAACGTCACACACAGACACAGAAGGACACGCGTGCTCGCTTACCAGTACACGCACACATACGCGCACACTAAGGACACTTGAGCTAACTCACACGCACACACACAGAGAGACAGCGCAGCCCTTTAAAGTAGGCAACGGTATTTTTTTGGGATGCTGCGCGCTTCGCTCAAGAGACTTCATGTTCATTTTGATTTTGAATTTGGATTTTGAATTTGATTTAAATTGTGATTTTATATATTGATTTAAGTTTTGATTTAAATTTAGATTTAATATTTGATTTTAAATTTGGATTTTAAATTAAATTTTGACTTTGATTTTGATTTTCATTTCGTACGCTTTGTTATTCTTTTGTTTATGCTTATGCATGCTCGGCTGTACAAAAATGTTTGCCTCGCCCACGTATATAAATTCGTACATAAACTCCTTTTTGCTGTCCTCTCACAAGGACCAATATTTTTGACTTAAACTATATATATAATAATAATTATTGTACACATTTCCAAGCAAATTGGCAGAGCCATAGCCAAGCATTCATGACTTTCTATTATTTTTACTGATTTTCTCATAATTTTTAAATACGAGTTTTGTATGCTTTTTATGGGAAAATACAAAGCGACTCTTTTACAGTTTTATATATATTTTTTGGGAAATTTTTTCAAAGTAATGTTGTTATTAGTTTTGTGAAATAAACTTCATTGGCACAGGCAGAGCTATTTTGTACCATATAAACAGTTTTTTTTCTGTGATATCGTCAGTCCTTGAAGTCATGCTGTAAATACACCCTTACAAACACACACACACACCCATATAAAACGCCCTCACACACACAAACCGTCACACACTCACAGACAAGCCAGCGATTTGTCAATAAATAAAAAGAAACAACGACAAATAATGGCATATAGAGTATATATATATATATATGGATATATGTTCTTTTCCAGTTTTTCATTTCTTCGATTTGTGTTTAGTTTTGACAAAAATGAAACCAAAGCAGACAAGAGAACAAATTATAACCGAATTGGCAGCCAAGCAAGAGTCCAAAAAACTAAAATCTGTGAATCTGAAATTTAAAATCTGAATTATTTCTAGCCCCACAACTCTTCTCTTTATGTTTCGAGCTTTAAGTTTTCTTCAAGAAGCAGAAAATGCTTAAAATAAAAAAAAAAAAAAACAATACAAAAACAAATACATAAAACAATACAATAAATACTTAAATAAAATTAACAAACAAAAGCAGATGATATGAAACAAAAACAAAAATCATACCGGGAACAAATTTTTTGTTTACAGGGGACTACCTGAAGTGTACAGAGTTCGAGTCCGTGTTAACTCGTAAGATAAAATGATTTATTTCCCCCTCTTTACTTAACCCACACTGACACACACTTTTACACACTCCCACACACACCCACACCAATACCAACAAAAGACCCAGTTGACACAAACAGATTTTAATCGCCGTCTACTAGCTAGTCCAACTAGATTCTGTCTATAGCTACTGATATCAATGTAACCTCCTTAGCCTTGCTGCCTCTCTCTCTAGCTCCTATCTATCTATCTCTCTCTCTCGATCTCTATCTCTCTCTCTTTACCTCTCTTGCCTTCTAAGATTTTAACCCTGTAAAGTCACAAATTTCTTTATAATCCAATATCTCATAAACGAGCCAAAATTCTAAAAAGTTGAGAGGCCTAAAAACCTTCTGGTTCTGGATTATTCTTTCTTAAACCCAAGCTCTCTCTCTTGCTCTTACTCTTGCTCTCTCTCACTCTCTTTCTCTTCTTCCCTCTCTTCCTCTCTCGAAATAATCTTCAGCGAGTTTGTCTTTGCATATTTCAACTACGTAAAACATAAATATTTTCTTTAAAAAATAAAAAAAACCTTTTAAGCAAAGACAAAGGCGCTACAGATTTGTCTAGATTCTTCTGTGTAATCTTTAACCTTTATTGCCCTTTCTCTTACTCTCACACACACACACACCTGGCTCCTTGAGACGTCTCACTCTCCCCAACACACACACACACACACTCGTTTGTTTAGTCGCCCCACACACACTCTCTGTCCGTAGATGTGCCTATCTATATATATACTCGTCTTAGTTAATACTTGGCCATATATATACGATATAATACCAAACGATTTGTTTTTAACTTCTTTGACGTCTTACCAGCTAACCTCTCTATCTGTCTCTTTCTGTTTGTCTCTAAGTAATATTTGAAGATATATGAATATATATACATATATATACGAAGTACCAAGCTATACTAAATATCAACTAAACTAAACTAAACTGAACTAAACTGAACTAAACTAAGCTAAACTAAGCTCAACTAGTAAACTAAACTAGACAACCACTCAGCCAACCGAGTAGCTAAAGCTAGTTGTCCCGCTCTCTCTCTCTCTCTGTCACTATATACTATATATGTAACTATAGCTGACCCGCTCACACTACCACCGAGCACAACTGTACCAGTTGAACTAACTGCTTGTCTTAACCCGTCCGAAGCCGCATTTTATTTGCTTAGCTAGAACCCCTCTTTTACTCGTTCTCGTTTCCCCCACTCGTTTCCCCTACTCGTTCTCGTCCCCTCGTATATCCCATATATTTTTATAGTACTCATATATTTTTAGCCAGCTCACTTGATGTACGCTCACCCCCCTGTCCCTCCTTTTGTGTTGTTGTTCCTGTTGCTGTTGTCGTCGTCTAGAGTTCTTGTTGCTGTTGTTGGTGTGGCACCACTTGAACCTGATCTCAACTCAACTGCCAACCAAACCACACAGCACACACACACAAAAGTACAGTTTATAATATGCACACACACGCAAAACATATACATACAACACATATGTTTGGAATCGGGGTCAGAAGAGGCAGGGCCGGCCCTGTGTTTGTTTGCGTTGCATTTGCCAAATTTTGGGTTTCGTTTTGCAATTTTCTGTTTTCGTTCGCATCATTGTTTTTTGGGGCTATACACACACACACACAAATATGACATGTTTCGGGAGCGGAGAGTACACACAAACAGCCGAAATAACAAGCATACCAATTAGCAACAACACATACATATACTAGCCCGAAACGTGTTGCCTTCATTTTACTTGCAACGGGAATATAAGCCAAAATGCTCTTTCCAGTTTCCAATTTCATCCATCCGATGCATAGTTTTCAGCAAATTAGTGTGCGTTAATTAATAATCCGTTGAGCGGAAATTAATATTGATAGGATGGCATTACCATTTGTGCTTAAAGCAGAAATGCACACATGATTTGTGCTTATGCTATAGAGCTTAAATTTTAAGCAAAAGTAGATACTGAAATTGAATTTAGTGATTAAAATAAATATCAGTAATGCCTGCAAATGAGCTTTATAGATTTAGGTTTATTGTGGCTAAAATTCATATTGATTAGCTTAAATGATTTCTGTTTGTGCTAAAAGCAGAAATGCACCCTTCATTTGTGCTTTAATACCAAGCAAAAGCAGATAATTAGATAGAATCTTTTAAAAATCATTTATAAATATCCGAAATACCTCATAATGAGTCTTATAAGTTTTGTTCCATTGCATTTAATGCTTAGAAAATGTATAAAACAATTATATAAAGTCAAGACAGGTTTAAATAAAAATCAATTTAGCATTTCTCATATGCACTTTAGCTTTTTTGCAACTGCTTTTTATAATGCACTTTAGTAAATTATGCATTTCTTAGACTATTTAAAAGCCTTGCTAAAAGTAATGTGCAGGGTATTTGCTAGTCGGAATCCTCGACTCAGATCTTAGTAAAATTTTTTTTTGTATTTGTTGATTGTATGCTCACCAAGTTAAACAACATTTCGGGTCCACACACACTCACACGAGCACACATAGAGACACCAAACACACAAAGTACAGTGCAGTACGGTAAACACACACAGCAGCCACACACACAGTATGCCCGCACACCTCCCCCCCCCCCCCCCCCCCCCCCTGCTGCCTGTGTGTGTGCGTATGTATGTACGTGTATCTCTTGTAAGCTGAACTCTTTTTACAGGAAAAACCATCAGTTTCTATTGCAAAGGTATTTAAAGCTGCCCCTGCTACATTCGCCAAGTCCCCCCTCTCTCACACACAAGCAAATCAAGTACAATAATTACATACACCATACGCACACTCACACACACATATACATTTACATATAAAACTCCATAAAGTTTTGCATACATTGGAGCGTGCGAATTGTTGCGAACTGTGGAAAGAGGATAAAAAAAAAATACAAAAAAAAAAGAAACAGGTGGGAGGATAAAAAAGTAGAGGAAATGCGAGCGGAGAATATTTCAAAATTCACTTGCGGTGTCTCTGCTACCCCACGCCGCCCTGCCCCCTGCCTCGCTTCCGGTGTGCCCTGCTGTCAGTGCCGTGCTTGCACGTGCATATTAAACACATTTTATTGTCACACGCACACCACCACGGGCAGGGGAACTCACACAGGCACAGGCACACTTGCGACATGCCACACACAAGCATATATACACACACACACACGCCGACACTTGGTTGAGGCAGACATTTTTTGAAGTCGCGAGTTTCCGGCGTCGGCCATTTTGTGGCAACATTGCGCGTTTAATTTAAATTGCTTTGGCGTTTTCATTTCCTTTTTTACGAGTGTGTAGTCCTCGTCCCGCTGTCCCGATCCTGGTCCTGGTCCTGGTCCCTCCGCCGCTGTTTTTCTTTATGGCTCTGACTCTTTTGTTGCCCTTCTTCTTGGCTTTTTTTTGTATTTTCTTTTCTTGTAGTTTGCGCTTTGTGGCTCGCTTATGTCTTACTCTCTATCTCTCTTTTTTCGGTACAGTTGTGTCTCACTTTACAGTGGCTTAGGGCAAGTAGCTTCCGCTCACTTGCGCTTCTCAGCACTCTTGCTTAATCGCTCGCTCTGTCGCTAGCTAGATCTCTCTCTCTCTCTCTCTCTCTCTCTCTCTTTCTCTCCCTCTCTCCCTCTTTAATTATTTCTCTCTGTGCGAGAGCTTAACTCGCTGGAAGTGGTGTTTCCGTTTCACCTGCGCTTGCCACTCGCTCGCTTGTCACTTGCTCTCGTTACTACTCTTTCTCGCTCACCCGCTAACTCGCTCTCCAGCTAACTTGCTCACCCGCTCACCCGCTCACCCGCTCACTCGCTCACCTGCTCACTATCTGTCTCTGTCTTGCATTGGTCAACCGTGTCTCACTCTGTCACTCTCTGTTTAGTTCTGATTAGCCTTTTGTTTTGCCTCACGAATTGGCATTCTCTGTTTTACTCTAATTAGTTGAATGTTCTCGTGTAGCTGCGTGTCACGCGTGACACGAAATTCAGCACCACCAAAATTGACTTATCAACATTATCGATCTTGCTTTATTTGTACACATCTCTCTACGTAAATCTTGATGTAAATGTCTATATACAATACGCATTGAACATACAGATTACTTAAATGGAACTACGATTACGGATTACGATTATTAATTGTTCTCTTTGTGCTCTCTCTTTCTCTCTCTCTCTCTCACTCTCACTACTACGTGTGATCTCTCTTTCTATCTGTTTCTCTCTCTTTCTGTCTCTCTCCGTCTGGTGTGAACTTCTCTATCGTACACTTTGTTTATTTGTGTGCTGGATGTTCTTCCGATCTATACTCAAAAAATCGCATCCCATGACTCTCCTAATTCTCTCTGTACACATCGCACCCCCCTAGCGTGTCGCAGTACTACGAATTCTCCAAGGATCAGGACTACATCTGCTCCACGCCCAATGACTCGGGTATGCATCTGTGTGGCAACTTTCCGCCCTACCGCATCGGCTCACTGGTCTGTAATGGTAAGTTCATTCCCTCGTTCCCATCCCATTAACGAACCTCATCCCCGGTCCGCGTCAATTACATTAACTTTAAAGCTAAATGAAGTGCAAATTGAGCTGTAATCAAATTTGATGGCATTTTTAATTGCCCTCTCGCTGTCGCTTAATGACAGCCAGAGCAACCGAAGCAATCACAATTACAACAATACGCTTTCCGCTTCATCCCTCTCTCTCTCTCTCTGTTCTTCCAACGCCGACTGTACCTCCATCCACCGCAGAGGAGGCCAAGCTGTTTGACTTGAACGAGCCAACGAACACGTCCTGCGTCAACTGGAACCAGTACTACACCATCTGTATGCCCAAAGGCGAGAATCCCTTTCAGGGCACGATTTCGTTCGATAACATAGGCATGGCCTGGGTGGCCATATTTCTGGTAAGTTTCTACTCACTACTCATAGAGATATACTAGCTAGGTTTGTGATTTCTACAAAAAAAACAGAGGACCTAGTTCTTGCACGAACACCAATCGAACTTGAAAGAACATGTCAACAAATAGGAAAGTCCCTCTATGGGCGCCACTGTAAACTGCGTACAGTTTCACATTTTAATTACAATCTGTAAGACCCTTAACAATAATTGCCCTCGAGTTACCTTAACTACAAATAAATTTCCTCCTCTGTTGGCAATTAGCGCTCAACTTTGTTCAACAAATAGCAACAGGCGACAATCTGCAATGGAAACAACAAAATGTTGCATGCTAATTCGATGTGGCACTACGAAAACTCCGAGTCCTCTGTTTTCCCTAAGCTAACAAAACAAACGCCAGCAATTTGCATGCCATTCGGGAAAGCGGGGACATGGATGGTGATAGGGATTGCTATGATGCCGAAAGTGATGCCGAAATGGATGCCTCCCGCACTTAAAATGGACTCTTCCCCCTAGGGGCAGAGGCCTTAATTGATATGCCAATTACATGGCGCGCATACACCGCCAGCGAATCAATTGATATGCAGGTCAAATCATGTAATTAAGCCGAAATCAAGTGCACATTAAGCTATGAAACCAATAGCGTATTGCGCGGCAGCGGTTCGAACATGGCGAAAGCGGTTTGGCATCGATTTCGTGACCATGGTGATGGCTTAGGATATTGAGTTTGGGCGTAATGAATTGCCCGACGTTTTGGAGGAGCTCAAGTGCGCCAAAGGATCAAATAATAATGTACATCTTGAAGAGATTGCGAGCTGTAATGCAGCTCAGTTGAAATTTAAGCATTGAAAATATTTCCGAAACTCACAAATGTAACTTTTGTTTTGAATAACCAAATATTTTAAACATTGTTTTAAAGTCTTTATGTTTGACTTTATTGAGCAGGCAGAGTCCTGCTCGTGTCATCTGTTCCCTTCTGCCACACATTACGCATACGTGACGTGGTCCCATGTCCTGTCAGCCATATCCTAATTGTTCTGTGGCCAATGACGGGGCGTGAACCCATAAAACACTGGCCATCTGCCCCGACCTTTACATACACTTTACGTACACTTTTCATACTATGTTTATTTTTGCACACGCTAATTACGGTGAAATATTTGTTGGATTTGCAGGTCATCTCACTGGAGGGCTGGACGGACATAATGTATTACGTGCAGGATGCGCACAGCTTTTGGGATTGGATTTACTTTGTGCTGCTGATTGTGGTGAGTGCTGGGCGGGTCCGGGGGTCAGTGGGTTAGCTAGCGGGTCACGGGTCATGGGTCAGCATGTCTGGCTGGCTTTGATCACGAATTGAATATTTAATTGCGGACCATACTAACGGCTTAAAGCGTCGTAGGCCTAGGTCTAGGACTTTTCCAAACTAATTGGGCTCGAGACGCAGAGAGACGGAGGGGCTGCCTCCGAGGTGCGGCAATTGTTGGCCGAAAGTATGCTAAAGCAATTTGGCAATGTAAATAAGTAAATTACTTTTAAACTATGGCCACACACGCAACACGAACGGTGGCCAGAGAGGAGCGGATTCTGTGGCTGGCGGGGGAGAGAGAGAGAGATGAGAGATGAGAGGTGAGAGATGAGAGGCCGGGCAAAGTTTGTCTAGGAAAAATGCTATGAATTTCATGATGCTGCCTGGCAACATGTTGCAATGCAGACAGTAGACAGCAGACACGACAGCAGTTCCTTTGCCACTTTTCACCACTTCTCCTAGTCTTTTCACAATTTCCACTGTCCACTTTGGTGCCAGTGCCATCTTCGAGTGGACTCCAGTCTGTTGTACTGTCATTTGCATGGCAGGATTTTGTACTCAGGTGTCCTTGGACTAATTAAAAGCCTTTATGCCACACTGGCACAGACACAGACTCTCAGATACACAGACTCTCAGATACAGAACCGAGACACACATGAGAAAATTTCATTATTTATGTTTGAAGTTTTCTCGACCCGCCCTCGCCCTCGCTTTCCCTCTCTCTCTCTCTGTCTTTGTGGCTGTTCATTTCGTGAGCAAAATGATTTTCCTCTTGTTGCCAACAACTTTTGGTATGCAAATAGTTTTCAGAGCCCCTTGCCAACCCCCGCCCACCCGTCCAACTGGAAATTGCTTATTTATGTTTTATGCATTTTCTCCCAAGCTCACGAGTACCAAATTAGAAGCGCCGTCTTTGTTTCTGAAATATGTTTTCAATTTAAAGTTGGAAAACATTTCGAAAAGTAATAGTACTTGTTTGCGCAAGGGAACTATGTAGGGACATGCTCCTTGCTGCCAGCTTTAAATATATAAAAATAGTCTTAAAATATATATACCTTTCGTAATTTATTTTGTAACTAGGAAAAAAGTTGAAAGTTAAAAGAAAATAAAAATCTACTACAATAAGAGAGGATCGTACTCTGTGAGTGCCTCTCTCGCTCTTAGGTTCCACTTTGTACGCCACAATAGCGGGACAAGAGAGGAAAAAAATGCACGCGCGAAAGCACAGAAAATCAGGGATAACAGAAAAGAGTTAATAGATTTGTCTCACTCACCCTTACATGTGTTGTTGGTACAGTCGAATTAGGAGACAAAATCTGAAAAAATTAAAAGACTTTTTCTAGACCTTTTTCTTAACAGGAATTAATTATACAAATCATTTATACATATCATAAAAATGTTTATATTATTTTAATATTTCACTATTTTTATTACATATACAGCTATATTCAAATTAAATTAATATTTTTGTCTAACTTACTATTAATATCGACTTCCCGCAGTTAGCTTTCATTCTTCTTATTTCATACCTCGTTTTAATTTATTAATTAAAATTCCTGCTGCCTTCAAATTATTTCCCCTCATTTCCGGCCCAGTTTATGCAATAATTTTCCCACCTGCTTCGGTTTCAAACTAAGCCGCAGAGTCGGTTTGCAATTCGGAACTTTTGCGATTTCAAGTTTTTAAGATCGGCATCTTGGCGGACTTGTGCGTCGTCCCACGCTGACCACCAGGTGCCGCCTGCCGGTAGGCGATCCCCCCAGCTAATTGAATTTAAGTGGCTGGCTGGAAAGGTCCTTCCCCAAGGAGCCATCAGCGGGGGGATATGGGAGCGGCATAAACAAAGGCCAAAACCAAAAACTTTCAGTTTGCATTTGTCGCTGGCAGCAATGAAAGCGAAAACTTTTAAACGGAAATGCGAAAACTTTCGCCAGCAACTACAAAGCGCCACCTGCCGGTGCGAACTGGAGGGGGTTTAAACCTCCCCCTGAATACCCTGTAATTTATATAGAGTCTATATGTTTCTAAGAGCGTTTGGAAACTAGTCTGAAAAATTAAAGAGAGCGAGGAAAGCTTGTAATTTGTTATGATAAGAAATTATTTTATGGAAATTAAGGAAATATTTTTAACCACTAAAAATAGGGTATATCAAAGTCCCTATTTATTTTTAGTAACTTAATCAAAGAAATCATTTATTTCCAACCCTAGATACTTACTTATATCTCTCCTATTTATTCTCCATTCCCTTAGATTGGTTCATTTTTCATGATCAACCTGTGCCTGGTCGTCATTGCCACACAATTTTCGGAGACCAAAAAGCGCGAAATGGAACGGATGCGGCAGGAGAGGGCGCGCTACACCTCCACATCGACCTTGGCCAGCAGCACGAACAACTCGGAGCCTGCCACCTGCTATGCGGAGATCGTGAAATACATCGCTCACCTCTGGCGGCGCTTCAAGAGACGAATGTTAAAGAAGTACAGATTATATAAGTATGCTGCTTGTACCTTTTAATTTCATTCAATTATGTCTTTTGTTAGTACTTTTAGTTACCGGTTTCCGGTTTCCGATTTCCGGCTTCGGTTCCCTTCCCAAGTCTCTCTCTCTCTCTCAGTCTGTTTCTTTCTCTCCTAATATCTCACTCTGTGAATCAGTTTGTATATTTTTTTGGCCCATCAACTGCAAATTTCGGGATAATAAAATAAAAAAAAAAGGAAAAACGAGAAAGAGCTCTAGGCATTAGTCACTTGAAATTCAATTAATTGATTTTCCAACATTAAAGCGAATAGTTAGCTCACAAATCTCTTGGCCAAAAGCTCAGGGAAAATTCGAGCAGAGAAAACATAAGCCAAACAGTCTATGATTTTTTCTTAAAGAAATTTCTAAGTAAAATTCTACGATAAAGGAACGAGTCTACTTCTCTTACCAAAGAATATGTTTTATTAAAAGGAAACTATTAACTCTGACTCCTTACTTTTTTTTGTATTTTCGAAGTTTTATTTATTAAAGTTTCTGTTAATTTGCTTTTACCTTTTATTGCCTTAACTTACTATTAATTTTCTTAAACTTTTTCGAAGTAATTACTTATACGATTTGATTTATTTTCCTATATATATAAATATATATATATATTTTTTTTAATTTATTTTAAAGACTTTTAAAGACTTTTTTAAAGACTCTTTTAAAGACTCTTTTTTTTTTTGATAAGGTCTCCTTAATATTTGGTTTTTCTCTTGCATTATTTGCTTTTATTTTAAAGTTAGTTAGTTTTCCACTTATGTTGTATGCCTGCATCAGCTCTAAAATCTGGCAAATAGTTAAAAGTAAAAAGTAGACCGACGAGCTTATTGGCCAGGGCATGAATGTATATTTAGCTTAAGGTATTACCAATAGCTAGAACTAGAGAAGAGCTAAAACAGAGCTAAAACAGAGCTAGAACAGAGCTAGAAGAATTATAGAATTTAAGAATATAAGAAGTGCATTTCTCATTACTGTAGAATATAGACTGCAATTGGTTCAGACCTTCTTACCCCTCATAATTTGCTCCAAGACACTTTGACTGGGAATACTATTCATTTGAAGGAGCTTGAACTTCCAATATTACTTGAGGTGACTTTTTACTGATCAAAATCAAGATAATTAATACAGTTTTCAAGACATGAGCAATCATGTATCCATTTTTCAAAGCCAAATTTCAGAAGAATTGGTTTTTAAACCTAATATTTACTTCTTTTTATTATAAACAAAGTTACTTCCTTTCTGGAAGATTGAGTTGCTCATCCCGTATCTCAAATAATTCCGTCTTGTAAGAAGTCTCTAACCTCATAAGACTTTTGTTTTAAGCATTAAAGATGTTTAATCATTATATTATGTCCAGTAATGGCCCCAAAGAACACATTCTCCTTAAACGAATGAAACTGTTACCTTAAAGAGCAGAAAAACTTGAACCTTCCTATGACCTAGTCTTCGTACAGAGCATCCAGTACAAAGACCCCATCAGAGTATGGCAACCAATGGCACCGAATCCGCTGTTGGGGACTCGTGTTAATTTGGCTCATTTGCATTTTTGTACTGTCGTTGTCCTTGAGTTCATTTGATTGAATTATGTAATTGCGATTGTTGTCTAATGTCTAATGGCTAAGTACACCAAGCACGCACTCGCACACACACTCGCATACACTTGGCACGTACAAAGGAACACCTCCGGAGAGGAGTGCACGTGCAGTGTCAATCCAACCCCCCCTCATTTTCCGACCCTTGACCCCAATGACCAACCTATCTCTATGCTCCGACCCGATCCGACCCTCCACCAAACAGAGAACACGATGTTTTGTGTACAGACATGTGTGTGTGTTTGAAGCCCCGCGAACTGTCAGTGAAATTTGTGTTTGGCTAATCGAATTGTTACTCTTACAACCTCCCTCACACCACCCACAACCCACACCCACACCCACACCAGGTACCAGCGACAGCAGCGCAAGGAGGGCCTTCTACCCAATGCCGATAATCTGACCTTTTCGCCGTCGCGCATCAAGTGCCATCATCCCAAGTGCCCCAAGTACAGTAATCGCAAGCCGTCCAGCATTCAGGATCAGATGATTACCGTTATGGTGCCCCTCAATTCGGCCAGTAGTCACAATAACAACAACAACAATAACAACAACAATAGCAGCAATCATAATGGTCACAACAATGGCAGCGCTGGTAACATCAACAATAACAACAGTGGACCCAGCTGTACGACAGTGGCGCTGGTTAACGGTATTAATGGTAGTGCGGCCAGTGTGACCATGTCCTCGGCACACCATCAGCAGCATTTGCAGCAGCATCAACAGCAGCAGCAACAGCAACAGCAGCAGCAACTGCACTCCTCCTCGGACAACACGGAGCAATCGCTGGCAACCGATGGACTTCCCCGTAGCTCCTCCCTCAAGAAGTCCAATTCCGGAACACATCACCAGCTAAAGCCGGAGGGCAGTGCCGCCGAGCAAAAAACCATCCTGCTCAAGTTTCCGCAGCAGGTGATTGACTCCGATCAATTAATTGTGAGTATTATTAGTTATATATTCAAATCAATCAATAAATCAATCAATCAGAGAAACCCCAGAACCACTCAATCAAAACACCCAAAAATGCAATTCGGAATCAAAAGTAAAAACAGCAGATTCTAAGATTCAAAGAACAAACCACAGAAAGACCAAATAATATAATTCAAAATTCCCCCAAAAAAAAAAACAGACCACCACCAGACCAGACCTATTGAAGTCACAATTCTACCTAAAAAAATACAATATATATAAAATTAAATTTATAATAAAACAAACTATACATATAATGAATAATCTCTCGTATATCTGTTATAACCCCCGCAAAATAGCTGCAGTTGGGAAACTTAGGCAAGGTACTGAACGCAAAAAACAAAACCCACTCAAAAATAAACCCTGTAAAATATAGTATGTATGTATAAATGCCAGCATCCAGCATAATTTATGAAATAAAGTCTGAAAGTCCTGCCAGAATCAGGATGCCTTAGTAACTCCCATTGTAACGAAACGAAACGAAAAAAAAAAACACTTACAAATTGTAGATATAAACGATACGTTTGCATATTAAGTGCAGTTGAAATAGCTTTTTTTTTTTGTTTTTCCATATATATAGTATATATAGGTTGTACATATAGCCAATTGATTGTCCCATTGATAAATCCGTAGACCCATTGTTCCAGCCCATTGTGCCGTCGAAATGCCCATTAATTATTTATATCATTTTCGTTTTGTTTGCGTATGTAAATGCCGTTTTGAGAGCGGGGACCCAGTGAGCCCGCATTACTATATATGTATATGTGCCATAGGAGCATATGAGTGTTTACCATTAAAGCCACCCCACCCCCCTGTTGTCCTGTCACCCCCCATCCAGAAAAAATTTACAGCTAAATACAAGTGCTGTGTGAAAGGATTAAAATCAACAGGGAATTAGGTTTCAAAAGCGGTGCAAATTAGGGTTTCAAATGGGTTTATAATAAAATATACGAAAAAAAACTATAGCTGGAACGGGTTCTATATATTATAAACAAATGTTTGATTTTCTTATATAAAGAATAGTTAAATGATTTATATATTTATAACAATTCCAAGTCTAAAATATGAAACAAAAAGAAATCTCTTTTAAAAGACTTTTGAAACAACTTTTGAAAATTATACACACTCTTAAAAAAGATATATATATTAATATATATAATATTTTTATAATCACAAATAACCCCTCTTAGTTCAAGTTATATAGCAAATAACCCCTCCTTAGTCCTTTGTACAAATATGCTAGCGTTATTCCCAGTTATCAAAGCTGGTATTTAGTTATCCTTCATTTCATAACCCCCTTAAAAAAAAGAACACTGGAAGATCCTGCCATGTTAACACACCCCCCTCTTCCACCTGTTCCATCATCAGAACCATCCGTGCACCTCGGGCTTCCTCAGTCCGCCCACCTCGGCCAGTCGCCGGCCCTCGGTGATGTTCAACGAGTATGTCCTCCTGCACACACCGCCCGCCCTCAATGCAGATCCGGCGGTGACAGCGGTGGGCAGTGGCTCCGTTGCGGCAACTACAACAGTGGCCACTGTGGCTGGGACGGCGGCAGCTGCAGCTGCAGCGGCAGCAGCAGCAGCGGCTGCAGCGACGACGGGCAGCGCCACCGGTAGCAACAACAACAACCCGAATGGAACCAATGGCGGAGCAGTCAGCGGAGTCACAACAGCCGCTGGGAGTGGAGCCACAGAAAAGAGCAACAACATCTTTTCCACCGAGAAAATGACTCAGGCCGGCGATGGTAGCATCTGGCAGGTGAGTGAAGAGTATATATATCACATATCTCCCAGGGATTCCCCCAATATCTTACCTTACAGGTAAATCTTCCCCAGACCATTGGCACCATCGCTAATCCCTATGCCGATTGCTCGGAGCTGGGCATACACGATGCCATGACTTGCCAGGAGCTACTGGCCTTCTCCGTGGCCTTCTCGGCGGCCCTGCCCACGGGCCAGAGTACCCTGGAGTCCTTCTACACATCCCTGGCCCGCTGTGATCCGCATACCGCGGAGGCCCTGAAGGCACACCACAAGCCACGCGCGCTGGCCGGTGGTCAGTCGCCTGCCGAGGCTGGAGTTGTAGCTGAACCCACTCAGAGCCTAGAGCCTGCCACTGTGTCGGCTGTGATGGTGCCTGGTGAGACGCAGACCGCTAACCATCGGCGCAAGGAGCACCATCACCATCACCAGCAGCAGCAGCAACAGCAACAGCAACAGCAGCAGTCACATGGCTCGCACCACCACCATCATTACAATAATAACAACACCACCAGCCATAGCCGGAACACTGGCAGTCGGGCAAGGCAGACGGCACACGCGTCACAGTCCCGCGGCGGACGCGACAGCCACGCCCCCACCGGCAACTATATGGAGGACTATGCCTGCTGCTATGATCTCTACCAGAACGCTCTGTCGCCGCTGGACGAGCGCGGGCAGCGTCACAGGTCGCCGACAACGCGTTGCCTGATCGCTGTGTATCGCTGCTTGTCGCGGGTCTGCAGCTGGGTGCGACGCTACATTCGGCGGCTGGTGGAGCACAAGTACTTCCAGCAGGGCATCCTGCTGGCCATCCTGATCAACACCCTGTCCATGGGCATTGAGTATCACAATCAGCCGCCGGAGCTAACCGCCATCGTGGAGACGAGCAATGTCGTCTTCTCCGGCATCTTTGCCGTTGAGATGCTGCTAAAAGTGGTGGCCGAGGGTCCGTTTCGGTACATAGCCAATGGGTTTAATGTCTTTGATGGCATCATTGTGATCCTTAGGTGAGTCAGAGGAGCGGGAAGGAATGTCCTTTCTGTGTATTTGATTTGTGGAATTGCCATGTTTAACTCTCAATTAACCCCACCCGCAGTGCCATTGAGATATGCCAACAGTTTGTGGGCAATGGAACCGGCGGCGGTGGCTCCGGTCTGTCCGTGCTAAGGACCTTCCGGCTGCTGCGCATCCTCAAGCTGGTCCGGTTCATGCCCAATCTGCGCCGCCAGTTGTTCGTGATGCTGCGCACCATGGACAATGTGGCTGTCTTCTTCTCCCTGCTGGTTCTCTTCATCTTCATATTCAGGTGAGTTTGCAGCGCTGATTAGTCCACAACAACACCAGGACAACACACCAACAGTTACACCAATACACCAACACAACACACCAACACTACACTTAAACAGACAGACACAAAACAAAACAACACACCAACAGCAACACCAAAAGTTACACCAATACCCCAATACACCAAAACACCAACACCAACAGACACACAAGACAAAACAAAAAAAAAAAAGAAAAGAAAACACAGAACAACAAGCACACACACACAAGAAGAATATTGCGGAGATAACAAAAATAATCGATGAAAAAGAAAGAATATTCTATATAATCAACAATCGATAGCCCCACCAGTTATCGAACGCGACCCATGCACAAAACAATCAAAAAAAAAAAGCAAAAAATATATGAATTACAACAAAGCAGAGTGACTAACCCAAATAACCCGAGCCACAGAAACAGAAACAGTTCAGTTTCGTTAGCCCATAGCAGTCGTCTAATGTCTAACAGTTCCTAGCGACTCACTAGCTGCTTCCCACATAGCTAAACCCCAGATCCCGCCAGCCAACCGATCCAACCTGTCCAGCCATTAAAGCATTAACTCATTGCCATCTAGTTCACCCGAAAAATAAGTCATTCCCAAGGCTTACAATGTACAAGTTAATATGTGTATAAGATCAGTAAATTCAACTTATTTCAAAAATAAAAGTTTGCCAAAGAATATCTTCAGGTTTCCAGCCTACAACTTCAACCTAGATTAAATTTTCCCCGATTTATCTATTGATCAATTGACTTAACTTGACGTTAAGTTTGTACAACTTGAAAAGATATTCCTTACAACCGCCTCATTTTCCCCATTCATGCCATTATCATACACACACCGACACGTATCTCTTGAGTCCCTGTCCCCCGTCTCCCCCGAATTTCCCAGCCTCATTTATGTGCTCCTTTGACACGATCGTTTCAACTACTTGAGTTCCACTTGGGTATTGCCTATATGAGTAAAGATTTGCCTAAATGTCTCTCTCTTTCTATCTCTCTCACTCTATGCTCTCTCTCTGTAAGCGATCTCCTAACGATTTCTCTCTCACACACCTCTTATTCTTAAGCTCTAACTCTTGATCTCTTTCTCACTTACCTGTCTCTGAGTATCGTTTGGATAATATTGAAGAATCGTAGTTAGACGTTACTTGTTTGAGTAACTTTTTAAGCAATCGATCTCGTATCCGTACCAGCAAGAACCCTAATCACTTGAACTTGATCTTGATCTCTCTCTCTCTCTCTCTCTCAATATCTCTCCTTATTCCCCATCCCGTTAACCCCTCTTGTTGTCTCTCTCTAAACCCCAAAATGCCGCTAGTTGTCGTACACCTCCTCGCTCGTTCACTTTGCATTACTCTTTCGAACACACACACTTACACACACTCGCTGAAACTGAGAAACACGGAGAAATTGAGTGGACTTATGCTTTAAAACCTCTCTGTACCCCTCTGTATTTTCAAAATACTCTCCTGCTTTCACTTTTCCTGCTCAACTCACACTCGATTTGGTAACCAATTTCGAAGCACCGACCGAGTCGTTGCCTTTCCTCATGAATTTTTGTGGAATTTGTTCTTCACTTGGCTTTTCAAATCTCTTTCCAACACTCACTCTCGCTCTTTCGCTGTCTCTCTCTCTCACTATCTCTTTATCTCTCTCTCTGTATCATGTTCATATTTGGTTAAGTTGAGTGCCACACAAAAACACCGCCACAACTACAGCAATAACAGCCACAGAAACAATTAGTTAGCTTAGTTAGTTAGCCAAAAAAAAACGCTTTATTCCATTTCAAATTAACTAAGTGTGTATCCTAGCTTCTTTTAGCGTTAACCAACACTGCAACACTGCAACACTGCAACACTTACACCAGCTCGGCTTGGTTTGAGGCTTTTTAAAAGCTTTGCTGCTCGGAGCTTCTCACACAGCCACACTCACACTCAGCCCAAAAAGAAACTCACACACACTCACAGAAAACAAAAGTATTTGGAAAAATATTAAAAAAATACCCTTAAAAAAAAAAGATCGTACGCTTACTTATTGTGTAGTTGCAGTCGCTGCAGTTTGATACATATAATATACCCGTACTCTCTCTCTCTCTATCTCTATATATACCTCTAAATATATATATGATTACTCGTATTATTCACACTCTTATGAATAACCAGTACAACAGCCACAACACACACACACACACACCTTAGCTAGCTGGCCTAGTTGGTAAAGTAAAGTAAACGTAATCGAGTTTGTGTAGTTAGAATAGCAAAAACAGCTAACAGCAAACAGCCACACCTACATTCAGACTCTATTTTATATATAGTATTTAACATATAAATCCATATTACACACACACACACACACAATACACCTGTATTAACAAGCGAATAATGAACCGATCGAACTGTAAATGGAGCTGAACATGCAAACGAAGCCGACATCGATAAACCGATAAACCAACTCGATAAATCGCCCCAAAATAAACTCGCAAGAGAAATCTAAAAACCATTACTGAAAGCTGAAATCAAAAACCCACAGACCACAAGAAGAACCAAAAAGAAAGCCAAGAAGCAGTTCTTTACCATTAATCGCTGGCTTTTATTAACAGGAACTGTACCCTTGTTTCGTTTCCATTCCGTTCCGTTGTCCGATAACAGTGCTTTGGGTGAGCCGTGATCACCATCTCTCACTCTCTCTCCGAGTGTTTTATTTCCTTAAGCATTCGTTTGCCGCTCACCTCGCTAATCAGAACACCCACTAGCTCTCTCTCTCTCTCTCTCTCCTCTCTCTCTGTCTATCATTCACTCACACTCTGTCTCTTTCTTTCTTAACTATCTCTCTCTCTCTCTTTATATATTTTGTCTCTCTCTCTCTCTCTTCTCTCTTTGTCACACTTTGCCACACAATTTAAAAAAAAAACCTACTAAAACCAAACCCATAATAATAAAATAAAATGAAAACCGAAAAATAAAAATAAATACCTAAAAACTGTATGCTTAACACAACCCAAAAAAAAAAAAAACAACAAACACAAAAATATATAAGAATATATCTTAAAAATAAAAAATATATCGAAAAAAAAAACAAATCAAACAACAAAATATTCTATATATATCATATTATAAATCAACAAAACCAAACCATCACTTTAGTATACTCGGCATGAATCTGTTCGGATGTAAATTCTGCGAGAAAGTTAACGGAGAGATGATTTGCGATCGTAAGAATTTCGACAGCCTGCTCTGGGCGCTCGTCACAGTGTTCCAGGTAGACCCATTGCTATCAGCCTTATACCTTATGTAAACCTATATATATATATATATCTATACTACTACTACTACTACTCCTAATGTTACGCCATAATCTGCAACCTATATGATAACGATAAACTGTTCATGAAGCAAAAATGAAAAAAAGATAAACCCCAATGGAAAATCCCTTTACGAAAACCCAGAAGAAATACGTTTCGATACGTTGAGCATTTTGCTTTCTTCCGTCTTCATTTTATTTTTTGGATTCATGTTTTATCTTTTCGCTTTGATTTCCGCTTCAATTCGATTAACCGTTTGTTTTAACGTGACTCTCTGTCTCGCTGTCTGTCTGCCTAACCATGTTACTTATGATTTTATGATTTGTTATCGATATGCATAACGATTGCCAGGCGTCGAGACCGCTGCCTAGCCAGCCGTCTCGCTCGCTCGCACTAATTTGTGGTGTGCCCCTAATTGAGTGTGGTATTCTTTGCTCTTCATTTCGATTTCGATTACGACTCTTGATTTGCCATGCATGCTGCGTTGGCCGTTACGATTATCGATTATCGACAACCGATTAACGATTGCCGATTAACAATTACCGTTGCCCTACCATGTTAGTGTGTAGTAGCGTTGGCATTACCATATTGCCATTCCCGTTATCGTTACTGTTATCGAGTTCCTTAGCAAGCAGCGCGCATCCGCATGTCGTTCGTTTACCAAGAGAGTATGAGTATATATTCGTCTGAGAATGTGAATATGAGTATTTAGAGCGAGCCTCGCGCCAGCCATGTCCATAAGCTGCTCCATGAATGTATGAATGTATAAATTTGTGTGATGTACATTGCACCAGGTAAGCATTTTCGTTCGAGTTTTGCTTTGCATGATCAAACGAGTGTACATAATATGTATGTCTAGCTATATATATATACTCTATATATGTTTTTGCATCCAGCATCTGCCTCGACTCGAACACTCCACCGCATACACCTCCGAAAACACACTGTTTGTCACTCTCTTTTTACTCTCTATCTCTCTCTGTATCTCTCACTCGCTCGCGCTCTCTCTTATCTCTCTCTCTGTGTCTGTATCATGTGCTCTTCTTACGCTTCGATTTTTTGTCACACTCTTTGCTCTATGTCCTATGTCTAAGTATATATCTATCCTTAGTCCATATGCTATTCCTAGACTCTAAGTTGTATAGAACTCCGCCCGAAAACCCTCTGAAAAAGAGAACTCTCTCTCTTTGTGTCTCTGTCTCTTCCCCGAAAAAACACGCACACGCACACACATGTGACACATAAACGTGCATTACCAACCAACCGAATCCCACTGTAAACTAAGCCCCTCTGAACGCTGAACTCTGACCCTAGACCCTTGACCCTTGACCCTTGACCCTATACCCTTGAACCCTGAACTATACCTGAGACCCCAGGCACACGCACATCATATACGTACATGCCCACACACATACAGATTCTCCATGGTAGAGTTACCGGTGAGTTCAGAACTCTCTCCCAAGAAAGCAAGTCCCGAAGGACCCTCGACCAACTGTAAAATACAAATATGAAGGTCCTCCCTATCTTTGAATCCTTGTAAATATATAGATATATGACGCCCCATCCACTCTGTATATAAACAGACAGAACAGAACCTCCTTCGAGGACAGTGCGTAGAACAGAACAGATTCCCAGGCATCCGAAGAGGAGACCCTAGTCTCGGTCCTCTCTGCCGACCCCTTGATATATCTGTACAGGGACCTCTAGCCGAACCCCCACTCGTTTATAATCCTTAAGTATAAGAATCGCAACTATATACATACAATATATATATATGAACCCAGCTCTCTCTCTCTCTCTATATATATATCTTATGAACCAGTTTATATAGCCATTAATGAACTATGATAACAGACACACATCTATGACTCTATAAATAAATACATATGTATACGGTATATATAAAACATATATATAAACCTGCAGCATACTCGGCATGTATCTGTTTGGCGGTAAGTTTTGTAAATTTTTGGACGAATCCGGACTCGAACGCGAGTGCACGTGTCCCGAAATAATCAGCCGGCATCCGCAATGCGAGTGCGATCGCAAACACTTCAACAACATTTTGTGGGCCACAGTCACAGTATTCCAAGTAAGAACAATTATACAGCAAATAAACAAATACCGAATTATCCCAATTCCAAAAGAAAATAAAACCCCAGTTCCCCCAAGGCTCCCTCCCACTACTGTATACTTTAAACAACAGCCACAACAATATACCTGTAAAACCAGTCTGAAATTCTTGTGATTACGACAAAGTATTTAACGATTTCTCCTCACATATAGCCACGAAAGTTCCCAGTTCTGCTCTCTCTTATTGCCCACTTTGATTTGATTTCACTTTCGTTGTCCTGATCCTAGCCTTATCTAAGTATTATCCAGTTCTACAGTTGGTTGTATTCCTTGAGTTCTCTCTTGATCAGCTTTGTTTCCACTTTATTTTCGATTTCATTTCGATTTGCCAGCGAATGTAGAAGTAGAGTTAACCTGAGACACGCTTAAACCCATACCACATACATCTCCTGAACATTGGAAAGAGGAAACCAGAGTCCTTGTAAAGAATGTGAAGAGATCATGGTTGATCATGACCACTTTCGATAGGTTTTTAGAAAGTCCAGTCTTGTTCAAATGGCATCTTGGCAGTACTTTTATTTAAATCAATTAATTTATTTAACTGATTTGAATCAATTAATTTTTCTACCATAAAAAATCATTTAAAAGTCATGTATCCGAAGTTATCGGAAGTCAAAAATTGAAATGTTAAATATTAAAAAGAAAAAGATTCCTAGCTACGAGCTTACAGCATTGAAATCCAAGTTCGATAATATCACCGATAATTTCGATAGCTTACTGCCTTAAAATATCGTGAAAATGCCAGGCAAGTCTTTGCGGCAACTGTACTTTTAGCATAAGGCCCAGAGTTGCCACAGAGCCCTAGCACTCGATTCTCTCACATAATCTCTTCCTTCCAACCTTCTTCTCTTTTTCTCTCTCTCACTCTCAGTCTTTTGCTCTCTCACACACACTCTCACGAGTTTTGTTGCATGCTTTTTGGGATATTCTCACTTGACTCGCCTTTGCCTTCGGCTTTTGGCTTTCGGCTTTCGGCTTTTCAATTTTCGAATCAGTTTTACAATCTGTTTTCAAATCAGTTCAGAATCCACCCCCTCACACACACACACCCCACACACACCCACATGCACACTCATTGAAAATGTATATATTTGATTTAAGTTTTTCGTTCGTTCGTTGGTTTGTTTGTTTGTTTGTTTGTTTGTTTGTTTGTTGCTTCCGTTGGCTTGTCGAACAGGAAACGAAAGTCTTTATTTCTGAATTTTGCTGCTGCCGCTGCTGCTGCTTAACCCCATTTTCTCTTGCTATCTTTCCCCCCCGCCACCTAGTCCTTGAACCGTTTTGACAATCCGTTGCTAAGCAAGCTATATAAAAAGCGTTACTTATGCATATATATACATATATACTTAAAGTTACAAAAATGTACAGCCACAAAAGTTTAGAACCAAAAAAAAAAAAACATAAACGAATTTTAAAGAATATACATTTAATTTGCTTCTTCTATAAAACGCATTTGTACTGTATAGCAAAAAAACAACTTAAAATAAAAACGAAATAGAAAACTCCATTGGCACCTTGTGTACAGATTGAAAACTCAATGAGAAGTTACAGTTTTTTACAAATTCCTATGCAAGAGTTTTTTTTGTGCGCCTTTTTGCTCTTTGATTTAGTCCAGAAGCTGCAGCTTCTCGTAAATAATTTGCTCTTGGCTTTGCTTCTAGCGTGAATATGTTTTAGTTCTGATTTTGAATTTCAAATATTGATTTAGTTTTGCTTTTTGTGTTATGTTATGTATGCCACACCACGAATTATTGTTTAAAATCGGCTGGAGCAGCCAGGACTCAATATATTTAAGGCCAAGTCCAGCTTGGTCAAAAGCCTCTATATCTTCAAGCCGGTCTATCGGTAGCCGGGGTGTTCCTGGTAATGTCCTGGCAGCTTTCTTAAATTATATTAAGAGCTATATTGAGCTATATCACCTGTGTCAGGCTACATATATACTTTAAGTTTCGCTTATTTCTCGTATGCGCCTGAGTTACCAGACTTTCGTTCGATGTGAAAGGTGATCGAAAAGCTAGTGTTTCCCGATCAGCCCCAAAACCACCCTATAAATCTATATGTGCATTAACATATAGTTTATGCAATAAAACACCGTTTGTTGCTCTCTGTATCTCTCTTGCTCTCTTGCTATCTCTCACTCTCTCTCTTGCTCTCTCTTGCTCTCTCTCTCTGTCGTGTTTCGTAACTAATTACTTGCCTTACGTACTTTGCTTTCCTTTACGTTTCTTTACTTGCCAACAAAACCGTCACAATGACAAAAATTACAAAATTTGTTTATTCGTATTTTGTTCTTTTTTTTCTTTCGCTTCTTTCGATATGTATCGATATCGATAACGTGTCTCACGACATATGTATCCCATGCGTATGTATGTTATATATCTGCACCACGTTTGCCGCCCGCCACTGCAACTGCCACCGATCAACAACAACAACAACAACTACTACTACAACAACTCCAAAAACTCCAACAAAACTCCAACAACAAAAATCAACAACAACAACAAAAAACGAAACGAAAAAAAAAACAACAAAATGTTTTTAGATTCTGACGCAAGAGGATTGGAACGTCGTGCTGTTCAACGGAATGGAAAAGACAAGTCATTGGGCCGCATTGTACTTTGTGGCCCTAATGACATTCGGCAATTATGTGCTCTTTAATTTATTGGTGGCCATTTTGGTTGAGGGATTCAGTTCAGAGGTAGAGTTTTGCCAACAACAACAACAATCCCCTGTCCCCCACGCCCCCCACTACCCTAGTCCAGTCTTGCGAAATTGCTTAAAATTAAATTCAAAAAAAAAAGTATCAAATTAATATTTAAATTATTACGTATACGCAATATTAATACGTATACGCACCGTGATCTTTTACGCTTGCCTTGCTTCAGATTTTTGGTATTACAAAATATTGAGGAAATATAAATAAATTCTTATTTAAGTCATTTATCACAAAATTAAAGCTCAAAAATAGAAAAGGTATTTATATTAAAAGAAGATACCATTAAAAATCAGACAATTTTAATGCTTATTTTTACAATAGAACTTTTATTTTGTTTCTTTATTCCTGTTTCAAAAATTATTCAATGATTATCAATCGATCACAACTCAGCCAAATTTAATTCAGTAACTTTTCATAATTTAATATTAATAATTTATAATTAATAATAATAAATAATTTATTATTAATTATTAATAAATATTCACATATAATTAATAATAATAAATAATTATATTATTTATTATTAATTGTATGTTATTATTTATTACTCATTAATAAAAAATTTATTATTGTTAATATTTTATTTAACAATATTAATTAATATTCTAAATTTTAATTATTAATTGTTAATAAAGGGGCATATTATGCCCTCTACAAGACCTGAAATATTTGCATTCTGTACTTATCGATATTTACAGAAGGTAATTTTTTAGGTAAATCAAAACTTAAATAAAAATCGATACTTATCGATATTCGAAAAAACGCCATAACTTCGTCGAAAAGACATTAATTTCAATTCGGAAAACTATACTTTGTTACTTTTTACGAGTTTAACAAATCTTCATACTAAGTTTAAATTTTCTAAAAATTGAAATTTTTTTTTTAATTTTCAAAATTTTAATGATGATAATCCCTTAAACTAAGAAATCTCAACCAAAAACGAAGAAAACCTAGAAAACAGTGTTCAAACTAAAAAAAAAGTTTTTAGGTTGGTTTAAGTTTGAAAAATGGATTAAATTATCAATTATTATTATTTTTCAATATTTTAAATATTAATAAGTTATATTTATCTTAATAAATAAATAATAAAATATTGCAAAAATAATAATAATTAAAAATGTAATCCATTTGTCGAAAAAATCCATTGAAAAAATAATAAGATATTTTTTTAATAAATGAATAATATTCAGGAAATGTATATTTTTATGTAAGTCAATGAAATTCATAAATATAGAGAGTTACCATTAAATGGCCGACAATTTTAATGCTTTTTTTTTTTTGTATGTATAAGAATTTTGCCAATCATTTGATTTTTGTCTATTAAATAATTCCAAGAAAGAAAATTATGCGCATTCTAGGAAATTTAAATAGGTATTTATGGATAGTACTATATTTTGTAGGAAAACAGAGCCCCAAAAGCATTAATTTCAGAACGAATATCTTAGATCATTAAATCTGCATAATTATATTCAAAGTTAAAGTAAAAAGTTCGATCAATAAATGAATCGATATCATAAATTGAAGCAAGGCAAGCCTCGCGTCTCCGATCCTCTCCAAAAACCAAACCATCGTGATCCTCGACAGCCAGCGATGATGGGTCCGCGTCCAGGTCCCCGTCCACGTCCACGTCCACGTCCAGCGACTGGCCAGCGTCCGGTCACCCGTCCAAGACCCACCAAGCCCTAGACCAAGACCATGATCCACGTTCCAAGATCCACACCGTCGCCGTTGACGAGAAAGTCTAATTTTGAAATTTTGATTCCCTCAGCGAAATGAACGTCGCGAGCGCGAACAGCGCGAGTTGGTTAAGAAACTGCGCGAGGAGACGCTGGCGGAGAACTACAGCGATGGTATGTACGATGAGTCCCGGAGCGAGGCCGACTCCTCGACCACCAATGACAGTTACTACGAGGTGCGCAACCGCTGGCGCTCCGCGGAGGATGTGCGCAAGGTAAGTGGTGTTGCAGGTGGGGCACTGATCTCGAGTGTGTGTGTTGCATGCTGCATGCTGTTGTGTGTGAATGTCAGTGTGTGTGTGCCAGCGAGTGTGTATCCAGAGTTGTGTATCCTTCCGGTACCATCCCACCTACCCCCCAGCTGCAGGACTCCGCGGAGCTAATCATCGAGGCCAAGAGCAACGTCCACCGGCAGCGCCTGCTGCAGCCCAGCCAGGATTATCAGATCAACGAGCTGCCCGCCTCGTCTGCCACGCCCCCAGCTGGCTCTGCCAGCGAACGGGATCGCGATAGAGAGGCGGGCGGCAAGCTGGGACCGCTGGAGGAGGGTGCACATGGAAAGCCGCGCGGCGGCCTCAAAAAGGTAAGAGCCGTGCAAGCGGCGGGGTTTACTCCACCAAACCATAAACACTTGACACCTGAAACCACCAACAACAACAACAACACCACCATGAACTGTCCTTGCACACAGACATACTCCATCAAGGAGCGGCGCAGCGGCGAGCCGGGTGCCACGCGTCTCTCCAAGATGCGGCTGGTAAGGGATCCGCCCATCATAACCACCACGGCGGCCACGCCGCAGGATTCGCCCAGCACCACCCTGGAGCCGGGCATGAGCTTCCGCCAGTGGGGCGACATGGAGGTGAGTCTCCAGTAGCGTTTCCTTCCTCTGTCCTAATCCTAATCCCATCACAGCCACAGCCACCGCCATCTCCCTCGCTGCTAAGACCGCCGAATATCTTTACTGGCGGCCAGCGAAGTCTAGACGAGGGCCTACCCTCCATCGATCTCATCCCGCCCTCGCCGGTGCTGGCCCACAAGCCTCTCAACATCCTAAATGCCAGCCAACTGGGCATGGGCATGGGCATGGGCGTTGGTGTGCCGGCCGGAGCGGGAGGCAGTGGAGCCTGCAGCTCGGCCAGCATGCACAGCGTGATCATCGATGATATCTCGAAGAGCTCCAGCTCAACGGCAGCCGCCACGCCCATTTATGTGCCCACCATCTCGTCCACGGCGGAGGCGCAGAGTCAGAGTCACAGCCTGAACGATGTGAGCGTGGGTCCTAGCCCGAGTGGAGCCTCCACCAGCGGCAGTTCATCCAGCGAGCGACTGCCTCTGGCTCCGCCGCCGCAGCCGCCTGCCCCACAGCAGCTGACCGCCAGTGGTGGCAGCTTCAAGCAGCGCTTCCGGCGGGGCAGCTCCAAGAAGCGTCGACCGCAGGCCAGCACGTCTTCGAACCTGGAGGAGGGTCAGGTCCAGATGCAGGAGGAGGAAGAGGACCTGCAGCAGCAGCAGCCGCATCCTCATCACCATCACCTGAACAATGGCAGCGGCAGCCTGGCCATGGCAGGCACCACCACCACCACCACCTCCTCATCGAAGGAGACCAACCGTCTGAGTCCCCAGAACTCCATTCGGCGGCTGTCCAACACGCTGAGCATTGGCAGTGGTCCCGTGGGCGGCTATGGAGCGGGCAGTCGACGGGCCTCGGCCTGCATCTTCAACTCGCAGGTTTATCAGAATCTCAACCAGCCGCCCAAGCTGAGACCCGGCTCCGGACAGCGACGAATGAGCTCCATTGAGCTGGCGTTCAGCAAGACCTCGCATTTGAATCTGCACAATCTGGAGGCCAATCGGAAGTCGTTGTCGTACACGAACTCCAAGATGGATCTGGACAAGTGGAACAAGTCGTACGGGAATCTCAACGATCCGGACAACATGCTGCAGCAGTACATGGAGGCGCGGGATAAGCGCAAGAACTCCATCAGTCACTACAACCTGAAGAAGCGGCTCGAGGAGAAGGAGCTGCAGCAGCTGCAGCAGCTTCACCAGCAGCAGCTGCTCCAGCAACGGCAGGACTCGTTCTCCTCGGCCAGTCCCCAGCAGCAGCAGCAGCAGCAGTATCAGCAGTCCAGCGGCCACCGCTTGTCCAAGGATCAGCAGCAGCAGCAGCTGGCGATGCAGCCACATTCCATTTCCATGGTGCCACATGGCGGCGAGCGAGTCTCGAAGCTGAGAATGCTCATTGAGCAGCTCACGCCCAAGCACTTTACCACCGAGCGCGAGGACTACTCGCTCTACATATTCCCCGAGGACAATAGGTGGGTGAAGATCGCGGGGTAATACATATTCTCTTGAATATTGGGATAACTTTTAAGCTTCTTCCGAGGTTTTTATTATTCTCTCAAGAGCAAGTTATGAGCTCTTTTAAGGTTTTTATCATTCTCTCAGGGAAAAGAGCAAAGTATGAGCTCCTTTTTAGGTTTTTATCATTCTCGCAGGAAAGAGAGCAACTTATGAGCTCGTTTTTAGGTTTTTATCATTCTCTCAGGGAAGAGAGTAAATTATGAGCTCCTCTTTAGCTTTGTATCATTCTCTCAGGAAAGAGAGCACCAGAGCTCCTTTTTAGGGAAGAGAGAAACTTATGAGCTCCTTTTTGAGGTTTTTATCATTCTCTCAGGGAAGAGAGCAGCTTATCAGCTCTGTTTTAGGTTTTTTTCCAGTCTCTCAGGGAAGAGAGCAAATTATGAGCTCCTTTTTAGGGAAGAGAGCAAATTATGAGCTCCTTTTTAGGGAAGAGAGCAACTTATGAACTCCTTTTTGAGGTTCTTATCATTCTCTCAGGGAAGAGAGCAGCTTATCAGCTCTGTTTTAGGTTTTTTTCCAGTGTTTCAGGGAAGAGAGCAAATTATGAGCTTTTTTTAGGGAAGAGAGCAACTTATGAGCTCCGTTTTAGCTTTTGATCATTCTCTCAGGAAAGAGAGAAACTTATGAGCTCCTTTTTTGGGTTTCAATCATTGTCCCAGGGAAAAGAGAAAATTATGGGCTCCTAAGCTTCTGCCAAGCTCTCTTTTAGACTCTTTATTATGACTCCAAACTGTAGAAACATTGATCTTTTAGCTAACTATCCTTGAGTTGCATAAATCATAGATTAAATAAGCTTCCTTATCCCTTCTGTTGCTAAAACTTTTGAAGTCTCTTTTCTCTCTTCAAAATTCAACTTCCTCATTTTTCTCACCTTTTATCCCACTCTCTCCTCCTCTTTGTTACCCTTTTTTCCCTTCTCTCTCTATTAGGTTCCGGCAAATCTGTACATGGTTCGTCAACCAAAAGTGGTTCGACAATGTGGTCCTGCTCTTTATTGCGCTCAACTGCATCACCTTGGCGATGGAAAGACCAAACATCCCTCCAACCAGCACCGAAAGATTGTTCCTGGCCACAGCCAATTACGTGTTCACCGTTGTCTTTACCGTCGAAATGTTCATCAAGGTGGGACATAACAGTCCTTAGACAATACTTAAGAGCCTTAAGACTCATATATATATATATATTTCTTTTATATATTCCCCAGGTGGTGGCCACTGGCATGTTCTATGGCCACGATGCCTACTTCACCTCCGGCTGGAACATCATGGACGGATCTTTGGTTACCATTTCCATAATTGATTTGTTAATGTCCCTGATTAGCGAATCGAGTCCGAGGATATTTGGGATTTTAAGGGTAAGTACGGCCCCGGGGGCAGGTGTAGCTAACAGTCGCAGTCGCAATCGCAACAGCAGCAGCAGCAGCAGCAGCGGCAATCGATCTCCAGAAATAAGCGATAACCACCAGTGCAGACCATCCTCACATCAGCCAGAAAAACAGAAACAGAAACAGAAACAGCTACTGCTACTGCTACCAACAACCACGCCCAGAACTGACCACGCCCATTATATAGACTCTATATATGTAGCTTATCAGCTGATGATGATATATATGGCTGCTGGGCTGCGCACGCGGATCAGAAAGGCTAGAAATGCTATCGCTATCGCTATCTGTCTATCGATAAATCGATTTCGATCGCTCGCTTTTTTTGCCCCTTAAGAAACACCTATCTCTATCTCTCTCTCTCTTTCTCTGGTCTCTCTGATTGGCCTTCTCTGTCTATCTCTCTCTCTCTCTCTGAGACACTTACACTCACAACCACCACACACACTTACGTTCTGTGACGTCACACTTTCCGCAAACTCTTTCGTTTTGACTTCCCTTTTCTAAATCGGGTCTCTCTCTCTATATTTCTATATGAATATTGTATATCGATCTGAAAACTTCAGGTAAATTTTCGCTGTCATAAGCGTTAAATCAGCAAAGAAAAAAAAACAAAACAAAAATCCAATTTGCTTTCACCATTTATTATGTGTGTGTGTAGAAAAAACCCCGATTCCTTAAACCAAAACTTATATAAATTTATATATATATAAAATCCCTTTAAAAAACAAAATTTAAGTATGTTGTTGACTCGCCTTCATTGCGTAATTGTACATAGTTCGTTGTTACCTTTATCCCAGTAATTTTCGTAGGGATATGACACTGGAAGCTAAGAAAAAAATATAACAGCCCTAAAAAAAGATATTTTATGAATATTTTTAGAATATATAATATGTATATATAATATAATATATATTATATTATAATATATATATTTTTTTTAAATATTCTAAGAGAACTCTTTTTGGGGCTGCTTTACTTTTACCCTTTAGAATCCTATTCCAATTCCTTCACTCGTCAGTTCTTTCCAATTGCTTAGATTTTATGTGTCAGTAAATGTCATACCCCTATATCTTCAACTGAGCCAGTGCCAGTCCCCATTTAAGCCAGAAAAATGCTCATGTCTAGTTATTAATTATTATAAATTATTGATTATAAAATAGGGATATGACACTGAAACCTAAACGAAGTAAAAAAAACCTACAGAGATATGTTAAAATATATATGATCTATTATATATTATTTAAACCCGTTCGATTCCAATTAAAAATTTCTCAGTCTTCAGTTTTTTTCCATTTTAAAGATTTAATGCGGTCAGTCATTTCTTAGTTAGTGTCAAAGTAAAGAACCCTTCGAGATTTCTCTTAAAATATTTAAATAAAAATAAAAACTTCCAGTTCAAATTCCCTCCAATTTCAGTTAGTGTAATATTCCTATATATTTGCCAAAGCCAGTGCCAGTCCCCAGTCCCACCCAGACAGAAACATACCCATCTATAGTTATAAAATAATTAAAAATTATACATTAATAATTGTGAATTATAAATGACACCCCTCGTATCCATTCGCTTTATACTCATATTCATTCTAAGATGTCAGTATTGCAGTTCACTTGGCCTTGCATTGTTGACCAGAACTTTTGTGGTTTTGAAAATGAAATTTTTGAATCATTTATAAGTTATATATGTATTTGCTTTATAAATATATATTTTGTAAATGTGTATTTTACGTATGTACTCGATCATTTCAATTTTTTAGTTTATATTTTCTTTTGATTTATTTTCTCATAAAACCAGCCTGGTTTTCAAGCCTGTTTCCCCTGCAAAGATTCATAGGAAATTCTAATTTCTTTTAGCACTTTATAATTACAACTTATTTCTCCAAATATATTTATTTTTTTTAATATTTTTTATATTTTATAATAAATTTTCTTTATTTTATATTTTCTTTTTGATTTATTTACTCATAAAACCAGCCTGTTTTGAACCATTTTTCCCTGCAGTTTTTCATTTAAAAACCTTATTTCCATTAGCATTTAATATTTAAAATTTATTGCTCTATATAAATATTTGTTATATTTTATATTAAATTTGCTTTATTTAATGTTTTTTTTTTTTTTTAATTTATTTTCTCATAAAACCACCCTGTTTTTGAACCCTCTTTCTCCTTCAAAGTTTCATTTGAAAGCCTTATTTTCATTAGCATTTAATATTTACAATTTACTGCTCTTTTTTAGTGACCATTTTTGCAGCTGTTGTTGTCACACTAATTTGAATTAAATTGAAAAAAAATATATAAAAAGTCACCTTTCACCGTTGCTAATTGCTTTCATGCTTACCCAAGCGGTGGCGCCGCCTGGCGGTGCATCCGTGCAAGCAGTGCAAACGGATATCCGCTATCTAGCCGATGCACGAACCACTTGCCCAGCTCAATTAATTGAAGGCAGAAAACTGTCGTTTCTTTCTCGTTTTTTTCCACCCCCCTCTGCTTGCACTATCCCCCCCCCTGTATCCTGGCAGGTGTTTCGACTACTCCGATCCTTGCGGCCACTGCGGGTGATCAACCGCGCCCCGGGTCTGAAACTAGTCGTGCAAACGCTCTTATCGTCCCTGCGTCCCATCGGCAACATCGTCCTGATCTGCTGCACCTTCTTCATCATCTTCGGCATCCTGGGCGTGCAGCTGTTCAAGGGCACCTTCTACTACTGCGAGGGCGAGAACATCAAGGGTGTGCGCAACGCGGACGAGTGCCGTCGCATTCCGGGCAACGTCTGGACGAACCGGAAATACAATTTCGATGATCTGGGCAAGGCGCTGATGTCCCTGTTCGTCCTTAGCTCCCGTGACGGTTGGGTGAACATCATGTACACCGGCCTGGATGCCGTCGGCGTTGATCAGCAACCGATTGTCAACTACAACGAATGGCGACTACTGTACTTCATTGCCTTCATCCTGCTGGTGGGCTTCTTTGTGCTCAACATGTTCGTCGGTGTGGTGGTGGAGAATTTCCATCGGTGTCGCGAGGAGCAGGAGAAGGAGGAGAAGATCCGGCGAGCGGCCAAGCGGGCACTTCAAATGGAAAAGAAGCGTCGAAGGATGCACGAACCACCGTATTACACCAACTACACGCCCACCCGGATGTTCGTTCACAATGTGGTGACCTCGAAGTACTTTGACCTGGCCATTGCCGCCGTCATTGGTCTGAATGTGGTGACCATGGCCATGGAATACTATCGCATGCCGAATCCCCTGAAGTACGCTTTAAAGATCTTCAATTACTTCTTCACGGCGGTGTTTATACTGGAGGCAAACATGAAACTGGTGGCTCTCGGCTGGAAGTTGTACCTCAAGGATCGCTGGAATCAACTGGACGTGGGCATCGTCCTACTCTCCATTGTGGGCATTGTGCTCGAGGAACTGGAGACCAAGATAATACCCATAAATCCGACCATCATACGGGTGATGCGTGTCATGCGCATCGCTCGCGTCCTCAAGCTGCTCAAGATGGCCAAGGGCATTAGGGCATTGCTGGACACCGTGATGCAGGCTCTGCCCCAGGTGGGCAACCTGGGACTGCTCTTCTTCCTGCTATTCTTCATCTTCGCAGCGCTGGGCGTGGAGCTGTTCGGGCGACTCGAGTGCTCCGACGAGATACCCTGCCAGGGGCTCGGCGAGCACGCGCACTTCGCCAACTTTGGCATGGCTTTCCTCACATTGTTTCGCGTAGCGACTGGCGACAATTGGAACGGCATCATGAAGGACACGCTGAGGGATAATTGCGATGACGCGGCCGATTGCGTACGCAATTGCTGCGTCAGCTCGGTTATTGCTCCCATATTCTTTGTGATATTCGTGCTAATGGCGCAATTCGTGTTAGTGAACGTCGTCGTGGCTGTACTGATGAAACACCTCGAGGAGAGCCACAAGCAAATGGAAGACGAGCTCGACATGGAGGTGGAGCTCGAGCGCGAGCTGGTGCGCGAGCAGGAGTTCGCCCAAGAGCAGAAGCTGTGCCAGCAGCTGGCGGAGGCGCAATCCAAGGCGGCCGCTCCCCCGCGTCCCCTGGCCAAGGTCAAGTCGCTGCCCAAGAACTTTATCTACAGTACACCGTCGCTGGACAAGAAATTCCCCGTCACAACAACCCTGGTGGGCGGCTCGAGCCTGACCAGCTCGGCGGCCACGAATCTCAATCAGGCAGCGGGAGCGACTGTGACAACGGGAGCGTCAGCTGGAGTGGGAGCGGGAGCGGGAGCTGGAGCTGGAGCCCGTCGCCAAACCATACAATACTTCAATCAGCCACAGACTGTCCTCGGCCTAAGTCTGGCCGAAATGGGCGGCACGCTGACGCCTCAGGCGCTCGGCGCCCGGTTGGGCGAGCCCTTCGGCGGCCCAGCGACGGCGTCGGGAGGTGGAACGGGCGAGCCGCCGGCTGGTGGCGGCGCCGGCCTCCCATTGCCGCCGCTGGATAGTCGCCGCCGCGGGCGTCGCGCCTCCGCGGCCGCCGGCTTCCGCAAGCGCGGCGTGCTGTCCAAGGAGCGCTCGCTGGACGAGCAGGCCATCCGACGACGCAATTTGGAGGCCAAGCGCACCAGCTGCGACTCGCTGCCGTGGGGCGGAGACGCCCTCGACTACAGGCGCGGCACCATCTTCGAGAGCCTCGAGTCCTCGGACGGCGGTGTGCAGTCCGGCGTTCCCTACGACATACGCAGTGTGCGCAGCGCGGATGTGGGCGGGCATTTGGACAACACCTCGGAGAGTGGGGAGACTTTGGCCGTGGTTAGCTCGCTGGTGGCCACGCCGGTCACGCCCCTGCCAATGCCACTGCCACTGCCACTGCCGCCGAGCCAGCCCACGCCCACACCTCCACCGATGGCCATAACCATGGAATTGCCGCTACCCATGCCCATGGCCATGCCCTTGGCCCCACCAAGACGACCCTTTGGCTGGTCGCAGTCCGTCGATCAGGGCTGCATGCGGAGCAGCCTGCTCCTTTCCGTGCCACGGTCCATGCCGCCGCGCAGCCGCAGCGGCAGCACCAAGCAGCTCTTCAAGCAGCAGGCCCTCGACGAGGACGCCGACATGGACGAGAACTCGCTGCTGCTGCCCGTTGCAGGCGGATCCCAGGGTTCGGGTTCCGCTTCCGTTTCCGGTTCGGCGGTGGCTGCCATCGGCAGTGCCTCGCTGGACATGGGCGATGCCAAGACGCTGCCGCCGCTGCCGCAGCCGCCGTCGGAGGTGTCCGGTCTGAGCAAGTCCGATTCGGCGGACATTCTGCGCATCATCAGCGAGCGCCGGCGCATGGACCAGCGGGAGCAGCAGGACAACGAGACGGAGGACAGGGACAGTGACTACAAGGAGCTGCTGCTGGTCAAGTCGCCGCAGTCCTCCATGGACTAGATCCTAGCAAACACACACTGTCTAGATTCTAGAAACCTATAAATATGTAATGTATGTTAAACCAGGAACTGGGCTAACTCCGATCCTGGTTCCCACCACACAAACACAGAGACACACACACACCCGTTAGGAGCATACTTTCAGAGGGAGGAAACTACAACTAAAACGATAGGCAATAGACGATTAACGATAGGTAATGCCTATCGCAGAGCAAGAAGCAAAGAAGAAGAACACATGTAATTGTTAATCGATAGCAAATACCACTTAAAACGATGAACGATAAATGGTAAAAACTACTCTTAGCCACATGAAAGCGATAAAATAAAATGAAAGAATTGTAAAAGGTAAAAGTAAAAGTAAAAGAAAATGTAAAAGAAAAGGTAATCGTAAAAGTAAAAAGTAAAAGAAAAAGAAAAACGTATAAGTAAAGCATAAAAATAAAACCTACAAGAAAAACGTTAAAAGAAAACGTACAAGAAAAACGTTATAGTGCAACGTTTAAGTAAAACGTAACGCAAAAAGCAAAAGTAAGCTAAATTGTCAACTGTTTTTAGTGCAATCCTACGGTTTTCATAACTTTAACAAACCAGAACTTATAAGGACAAAAGAAACTATACGAGGACAGGAAGGAGCAGTGTAGCTAAGTTTCAAGTTGATTAGAGTGTTTTCCGTTTCAAGTAGCAGCCGAAAATATAAAAAAATAAATCGATAGCGATAGCGACGATGCCGATGACGATGACGATTATATACAAGTGTTATATGCGATTTACATATATACGGTTAAATATACATACATATATATACACAAATATATATATATATACATATATATATATGTAATACTTATAGCGATACTGCATACATACAAAAAAAAAACATGATGGAAATTTGTAAACAAAGAATCATCAACTCTGTGATTAGCTCTTAAAGTTTAAACCGTTTATATACGATACACCCGGAACACGATCTGTATATATAGTAGGAGGCCTGTATGTATGCATATGTATTTGAGTGTATTTTATGTAGCGTAGCCAAAGGAAACACCCCAAAAAAAAAAAACACAAAAAGAAGAAACAGAAATCGTAAGAGAGAAAGCAGCGAGAAGAAAGCAGAGAAAACAGAAAGCAGAATTGATAAGCAATAGAAAAAACTGTAGCTCTTAAGATCGTACCTAATCTAACCTATAAAAAAAGCAAACGAGTAAAAACAAAATGGCGGCGTTCTTGGCGCAATGGAATAACGGTATAGGGGGAAGGCAGAACATGGACCTTGTGCAAACGAATTTACTTAGGTACTTAAACACACACACACTCGAACACCCCTACAAATAGCTCTTACGATCTGGTCGACAATCTTTGCTCACCTCTCTCTCTCTCCCTCTCTCTCTCGGTCTATCTCTCTCTCACAAAAAAGGCTTCCAAAAATCTCCAGACTCTAGAGAACCCCTGAACCCAAAAGCAGTGCCAAGGCCAAGAAAGTTCAAGAAGTGTTTTTTTTTTAGTATACTGAATATATATAAAAAAAACCCGAAATAATTCTCAGATTATAAAAATGGAACACTTTAAACTAAATGAAATGGATGAACTTAAAAAGGTAGCATTTATAAAAAAAAAACCCAAGAGATGTAGTGGAAACCTAAAGATTAATATTTAATGACTATATAAAGTGTATATATGGAACTATCAACGAATTACCATAGAGAGTATTTGCGCCAGCTAAGAGGAAATATAACAACAACAACAAAAATACGAGTAGAACAAGACAAGGATATATATATATATAGATCTAGATCAGTGTTTAGCTTCCCTACAAAACCCATTTCAGGCAAGTTTTTTTCCCCGGTCTGATGCCGCGCACTGATCTAGATCGAGTTTAACACTAACTTAACACTGTCAATTTTTTTAGAAACATGATCTAAGCTAAACCCTCGACAAGGATATCTAAAGAAGGACAACAATTTTACACTCTTTGTACACACACTGTTACTGTTACTCTAGGAAAACAAAAAACGAAACGAAAAGGAAACGAAGTAGGGAAAGTGAATTGAGGCGAAGAAAAAAATAGGAGCTCTACAGTTTAGATAAACTTTAAAATCAAACTTAGCAAAAAATACGGATACGGGCGAAAGCGAAGGAGGAACAAATTTAATTATATGATAATTTCATCTGTGCCTTTCTCTACGAATATATATATATATATATACATATATATATACAATTTATACAAATTTATCCCACAAAAACTCGCCCTATCTCTCTCTATCTCTAACTCTCTCGCCTAGCTCCAGTCCCCTGTCTCTCTCTCTCTCTATCTTTATCTCTCTCTCTATCCCCCACTCTCAAACTCACCACACCACACTCACCACGCAAGCAGTGAGGCAAGGCGTAGCGTAAACGTAAACCGTAAGCAATCCAAGCAGTGCATGACGTTGTAAGTAAACTAAACAAAAAGAAAGCAGTGCAAGGCATGCGCGCCAACTCTGAAAACTATTTAAAAAATAAAAAACCACAAAAGAGGTAAACCTAAAGTAAACCTAAAACGAAACCAACCTTAAGCTAAAACGAACTAAAAAAAAAAAACAAGGATATAAAAATTAATATTAAACAGCATGGAGTTTATGACTTAGGTTAAAGTAATGCGCATTAGTAGTTTTGAACGTGTGTATGTTTTTTTTTTTGTAATTTTTTAAACGTAGCCGCTTGAAGTAAACCGAAATGAAACTATATTCTTTCCTGGTCTTAGTTGTGTGTGTGTTATAAGGAGGAGCGTTTATTCTTGTTGATTAATAATTAGGTAAACACTGCTACGAAACATAAGTTGATTAAAAACAAAAACACAAAAGAAAAAAGAAATGGAACACTAAGAAAAATGAATACTATAATTAGCAAAAAGTGAGTTAAATTTAAAATTAAATGCCATTAATGGCCAACGAATTGCAAAAACTAAGCAAATTTGCTTTTAGCTCCATGCAGGTACAACTACAACAACAACAAATACACAGAGAAACCCCCAAAAACCCCCATAAAACATAAGTTCCCTTTGCCAAGTTAGAGCAAGGAAAAACAATTAAATGTGAATGAATTTGTTTCCCGCTAAAAACAAAAAAAACCAAAAGAAAGTTAGAATCAAGCACCACTATCCTCCCTTCCAGCTGTAAAAAAAAAAAACAAAATAAATATATAATATAAACAAAATATACAGATGCTCTGCAAAAATTAGCCATAGCCAAGTTGTAATCATTTCGTTGCGTGCCCTTTGCGTATGATTTGAATGGTTCAATTGGTTCCACTAGATACGTATATATACTGAGAACACATACTATGTAAAGCAGCGAAAAACAAACAAAAAAAAAAAAACAAAAACATTATAAATTAAAGAGAATTTGAAAAGAACAACGAGTGTTGGAATTATTTTCTGTTTTAGATTTTCCAGCACTTACTCGTTACTCGTCGAGAGGAAGCCAATTTCTGAATGCTTTAAGGAGGTTTGTATTTGGTAATTATACTAAAAGAACGAGTAACAACGAAGGGGACTTAGTTTCTTCGTGTATTTACTCGTTACTCGTTACTTTTTTCAGCAGATATGTATTTTTGTATTTCTTGTATTTCTTATTCGAGATCTTCCACTTGTATAAGTAAACAAGACTTTAAATATGTACAATGTCCTTTTTTCAGCTACACAATATTTATTTAAGATCATTAAAATTAAAAAATGAAAATTGGCCATTCAGAGAGACTGCTTTGCGTAAAAAATAATACAGTTTAATAATAAAACAATGGATGAACTTGATAAAATATATAACCGCTTACAAGACTAGCGATCTTTCCTATGGCAGCTATATAAAATAGTTGTCCGATTTAAACATAATTACTACAAAAATTCTAAAATATTACAAAATGCTTAAATATTAAATTATATGGAAATATGTTGAAAACTGGCTAAGTTATAATTTTTTTCATTAAAATTTACCGATCGTTTCTACGGCAACTATATGATTTAGTGGGCCGATGTTAATGAAATTAAAACAGAAATTCTAAAATAATACAAAATGCTTATATCTTAAATTATATGACAATATGTTAAAAACTGACTGATTTATAATTTGTGTTCTTAAAATTTTTGCTATCGTTCCTATCGCAGCTATATTATATATCCGTCCGATCGTAATATTTCCCTTACACAGTAACTTACCTTTTACTCGTTACGTTTTTTTCATTAGATTTGTTGTAGTAGTAGTAATCCAATTTAAATTAATAATTTTGCCCTTTAAAACTTATCTTTACGTATAACCAATAAATCCATAGAATATAACGTATTCGCACCGTTAACCGCCAGACCCAAGATAACAACAAGAATCTATATTTTTTTTTTGTCGTAATCTTTTAGTTTTTATTCACGAAATATATTGTTGTTCTTCGCTTTGGGGGGAGGAGCCTAGGAGGGATGTGGCAAGTGCGGGGGCAACGACTACTCTGGTACCGGGTCTCGTACAGCTACACTATAGATCTTTTACAGTATAGTTTAGTATTTTTAAGGGTAAACATGCAGGCCATAACAAACACAAAAAAAACAAAGGAAAAACAAGAAACTACACAAAAAAATTTGGAACAAGTGATCCTTCTCTCGCCTTGTCCTTCTCCGGTGATCGATCTTCTACGCGTGTGTTTGCTATATATACCGTATAGTATGCGATATAAATATATAAAAAAAACGCCAACTATGACTAACTCTCCGGTTGCAATGACTAACTACCACACGCTGCACTTATCCGCCGGATTCATGGTGCTGCCCAGCTGGCAGCTGTAGGCGCGGGCAAAGTCCCGCGAATTCGAGAGCGGCCCAAGGACACGAACGAAGCCGGGCGAATGGACAGCCGAACGGATTTTGGTCAGTGCATCCTCCGGCCTCATAGAACCGCACCAAATCTGGGCGTAGTTGAGAAAGAAGAGCTGATCATGGGTCATGTTCAGGCCGGGCAGTAGCGGTTCCCTACCATGCAGGGTCTCCCATTTTTTGTAGGCCTGTAAGAGGGATTTTATTACAAATTCCAGGACGGAATCGGAACCCAAAGACTCACCCTAAAGGCCTGCTTGAGGCCACCATTATCCGCTATATTCTCTCCCTGCGTCATCCTGCCATCCATGAACATGTCCACCTCGTTGATCTTGTAGCGCGAATACTGATCAATCACGCATTGCGTTCGCTCGCGAAAGGCCTCAATGGTGGCATTGTTCCACCATTGCATCATGTTGCCCTCCTTGTCAAACTGCCTTCCCTTGTCATCGAAGCCATGGGTGATCTCATGGCCAATAACCACACCAATGCCGCCATAATTCAGGGATTTGGGAAAGTGTTGGCTATAGAACAAGGGCTGCAGGATGCCAGCGGGAAATACTAAGGGAAAATTTAAATTAATATTTTACAAGATAAAAGTTGAATAAGAACTTTACCTATATCATTCTTGTTGGGATTGTAAAAGGCATTCACCACCGCCGGCTCGGTGGTCCACTTCTCCTTGTCCACCGGCTGTCGCAGCAGATTTAGCACCTTCTCGGACTCCCACTGCAGGATGCTGAGCACATTGTCAATAAAGTTGTCCGGCACAATGGTTAGCTGGGAGATCAAAGGATTCAATTACTGGAAAATACTTGAATTTATTTATCCAAACTACCACTCACATTCACATACTCCTGCTCCAGTTCGGTGGCATTGGTCAGCAGTTCGGGATAACCTATGCGCTCATTCATCGAGTCCGCCTTCTCCTTGGCCACCGCTCGGGTCTCATCATCCATCCAGTGATTCTCCGCCAGCAGTTCGTTGAAGGCCGCCCGTATGGTGTGTATCATCTCGAGGGCCACCTCCTTGCTCTCCTGGTTGAAATTGTCGCGTATGAAGAGCGCTCCGACGGCTACGCCCAGCTTCTTGTTGGTCCACTCCACGCACTGGGACCAGCGCGTTCGTTCCGACTGTATGCCCAGCAGGATCTTGCGGAACTCCACTCGCTCCCGCTGATACTCATCGATCATGTGCGTGGTGAGGGACATGACCAGACGCCACAGCATATAGTTGTGCACCACCCGACGATCGGTTCGGGCCAGAATTTTGCCCATTTCGGTGAGATAAGCCAGACCATAGGTGACCAGAGGTTCATCCGGCTGGAGGGGAATATTCTTGCCCAAAGCGGATTGCAAGTACTCCGTCCACTGCACCTCGGGCACCAGTTGCTGCAGTTCCGGCAGCGTTGTCTTCCGATAAACAGCGCTCGTGTCATGACGATCTGCCTCCGCCAGGGAGACATTCACCAGTTGGGTCTCGAAGAGGACAACCTGCTCCAGTTCAGCGGCAGCGGTGGCAGGATCTGCTCCCAGTAGCAAAGATACCTGCGTCATGTAACGATGATAGGCCCGCCGATCATTGGCACTGCTCTCCTTCAGATAGTAATCCCTGGAGGGCAAGGCATACTGCAACTGATCCATTTGCAGGATATTCACGGAGCTGTTCTTGTCATCGGCGCCCACATACAGCTCAATCATGACCGGTTCGCTGTAGTTCAGACGCAGCTGACCCATCAGACGCTCCACGGAGAGATCCTCGGGCGGTTGCCAGTCGCGTTCGATTACCGGCCAGCCGCCCAGCGAACGCAGGACCTCCTTCAGCCGTCCAATGCCAATCTTGCGGATCTGAGCTGTTGGGAGAGAGAGAGAAGAAGGTCAAGGATATCCTTTGGGTTATGTATTTACTCACGTATATCCATGCAGCTCTTAAAAAATGTCTTGGCCTTGATGGTGGCCTGGTTGTCGCGGTTATCAATTGGTTCTTCGAGTACTCCACGCAGGATCACCTGCTGTTGGTCGGACAGGACCTAAGGAGGGTTGAGGGTACGTCTTAGGCTATGTTTTTACTTAATCCTTGACCTAGTCTTACCTCAAAAGTGCTTATGGAGCTGCGATCCTCGGGTATGGGATGCAGCTTGTTCCAAGTGCCGCAGGCATATTGAAAAAAGTCCTCGCAGGGATCGGCGCCCAGGTCCATGGCCGAGAGCAGGGAGGCAGCTGTAAATGTGGTCTAAAGTTATCTCTTTGTTTTAGACCTGAAAAGTGTTTCAGCAATTAGCTGCTCACCTTCCCAGCCATAATTCAGGCTTCCCTTAAACTTGGCCCACAAATCATAGAAAACAAAAACTTTACCGATAAGCGTTGCACTCTCTAAACTTTTAGGCCAGACAAAAGTTATTCTCAAGGAGGCAGGAGACCTGACTGCATCCTTGACAAGCCATAAATCACGGCCTCGTCCTGGCCATCATTAAGCTGAACTTTAGAGAGGAGCAAGGCCGCTTTCTATTAGAAAATTTCCGGGAAAAGTCTTTGATTTATGGTCAAGTCTTTATTTTAAGCACAAAAATTACTTTCTTGGAATTTTTCAATTGAAAATTAATTAAAAATTGTTTGTTGTTGCTAGCTAACTTGGCTTGGAATTTTTAAAAAGCAAAAGGTTAAACTGGCTTAATAAGTGCTTATCATAACCAACATTTTATTAAGAAATATAGATTTATAGATGACAGACTTTTGTAATTTATAATTTTAACATAACTTTCTTTATATTTTCCATTAAAAATCACAAACTATAGTACCACTCTCCTTAGTTTTCCTAAAAAAAAACCAAGGCTAAAACTAACCCCAAACCCCTTTAACCCTCCCGTGACACCAATTACGTATATCTGGGTTACCAATTAACGTTAATCCCTTCATTAATATTCATGCAGCCCCCCCAAAAAATGTATGCTAGAAAGTGGAGCAGCCACAACGCCAATTGTTGGCATCACTCTGCCTTCGGCCATGTCCATCGTTTGTTTCCCGGAATGTCCTGCAACGGGACGACAGGTGTACACACTGTACACACATATCCAGCGGCATGCCAAGCCATCAATCACCAGAGTAATTTCCCGGTAACTCCGTACGGTGACTTTGAGGTGTCTTGAGTGCACTGCGAAAAGGGGGGGAGGGGTGCGGGGGCGCAGGACATTTGCAGGAGCAGATGTTGCGGTTCGCATCACTAAACGATGTCCGCGGCACTTAAATGCCTTAATAGCCAATCAATAATTTACAATACAAATAAAAAACTGCACACATATTAGATGGTTGTGCAAGAAAGGCCCTGACACCCTTTTGGTTGTAATAATAAGGTAGAGCTATATAGGTATATAGGTATAGTAAGGTATAGGTAATATATATATGGGACAAAGTTGCCGGGAATGAGAAGCCATTAGCATGGGAAATTGGATATTAATAAGAGCTTGTGACTATGAATATGTTTTTTTTTAGATTTTATAGTTGGGGTATTTTTTAAATAAAGATTTCTGAAAGGTATTTCCTGTTTAAATATAAAAAACACTGAATTTTTAACTCTAAAATTGATTTTTAATTAGAAGAATTTATAGAGTTTTGCAGTCTTGAAATCGCATATAAATCTTCAATCTTCTTAAGTTCATCCTTAATCATTATAAACTTTATTGCCTTATAGGTATCATTAAGTAGTCAAATTCAATTCACAGTCGTACTCCTAGTCTTAATCCCAATTCCATTCCCAATCCCTCTTCCCTCTTCCCCTCATTAATTTCAATTAGAAAACCCAACGACTTCCGTTTGCAACTCACCTGTTCTCACGCACTCCTGGGTCATGCAAATGTTGTCCTGTTCCCCGTGGCTATCCTCCTGGTTCCACCTGCTGTCCCTGCTGTCATCGTGGCCTGCAATTAGAGTTAACAGATTTCGCACAGAGTTCAGTTCAAGTCAATGGCACACGGGGCGTATGAGCAATGAGCACAGAGGGAAAACTCTGTGGAAGACCTCAACAACAAGACGACAAGCGATTCCGCGGGGCCACTCAAGTAAATTGAATTTGAATTTGAATTTTTCATTAAAAGAGACAGAGAGAGAGAGGGAGGGAGAGAGAGAGAGAGAAAGAGGGGGAAGCCAGTAGCTGCTTTATTAAATTAAAATAACGAAATGCTAAGCTCAGACACAGAAACAAATTTAAAGTAACTTAAAATTATTGGAAAAAAAAAGAAACCATTTTTAAATTATATAAAATTATATATAATATAATATAATAATAGATATTGTATTTAATAAAATTGTTATAAGACTAAAATAAAATAAAATAAAATAGAATAAAATAAAATAAAATAAAATAACAAAATAATAATAATAAAATAAAATAAAGTGAAATACAAATAAAATAAAATACGAATAAAATAAAATAAAATAAAATAAAATAAAATAAAATAAAATAAAATAAAATAAAATAAAATAAAATGAAATAAAATAAAATAAAATAAAATAAAAAATAAAATAAAATAAAATAAAATATAATAAAATATAATAAAATTAAATTAAATTAAATTAAATTCAATTAAACTCAATTAAATGTAATTAAATTATATTAAATTAAATTAAATTAAATTAGATTAGATTAGATTAGATTAGATTAGATTAGATTAGATTAGATGAGATTAAATTAAATTAAATTAAATTAAAATAAATTAAATACAAAAATATATAATAAAATAAAATTAAAATAAATTAAATTAAATTATTTAAAATAAAAAAAATTTCAATTCTTCAATTCTAGCTTATTTTTCTTAGTGTTGTCGGGACACATGTTGCACTTTGTCCTTGCCAAGGCTGTCAATAAAAATGCCATGTTCAGGGCAGCTTTAGTTATTAATTAAAGCGATTCACCCCACACTTCAGGCTAATAACATTTGCCAGGGCGTTAATAGATTTAAGTGGGTCCACAAGCCACTGGCCACTGGCTGGCTACTGGTTATTGGCCACATTCCTTTTGGTAAGATGGGTTGAATGTCTACAAGCGAAGCTCTTCAAGCGCCACTTGGTAATTATAATGCAAGAGGCAAAAAGAACCCAAAGGACTCCTCAAACTCTATCGATTTGCTATTAAATAGAGTCCTTAATTTTTCTTATTAATGAACGTATTTTTTTGAGTGCAAATAAATAATAAGGCTCATTGATTAGGTCATAAAAATACTAATATTTTAGTTAGACAACAAAAGAAATAATAAAATATGTAATATATATTCCATATATATTTAATATATATTTTTCTAATTAATTCCATCACTTGCCTTTAAGGCTCAGCAGGAGCGGGAAAAGGGAACTGAAGGAAAATCGATGGACCAAACAGGGTTGGAAATGGAAAATGTGGCGGGTGGAAAATCATAGTCAAGGCCAGGCCTACCACAAGTTCCTCTGTCCGTTAATGAAAATGGCAATGATGAAGATGATAATGATGCTGACAATGATGAAGATGATAATGAAAATAAAAATGAAGATGAAAGTGATAATGAAACTGATAATTATGCTAATGAAATTGATGCTGATGAAGATGAAGATGATAATGTTCATCATGATGATGATAATGTTACTAATGATGCTAATAATAATGCTTCTGATAATGATGCCCCTTCGATATTTATGGAAATGCCGCCAAAGAGATATATTTATAAAATTGCCGTAAAAAAATAGGCTTTGATGGTGGGCAATGTGCCTTCCTCACGCTCCCCTCCACATCCTTTGAATGAAAACATTTAAAACACGTTTTATAACGGTAAATATAAACAGGATAATGGCCGGCATGTGTGTGTATATGTGTGCATATTCAATTAGATTGTCCAAGGAAGAGGAGAAGAGGAGGAGGCTGCTGCACGATCGATGCTAACGGCATCCTTTAAAAAATTCATAGACATTGAACAGCAAATGCCGATTGATTGTTTTTTTTTTTTGCTTTTCGTATTATTTTCATGTTTGGTTTTTTTTTTTTGCTCCCGTCTCTGCAGGATGCTGCTTGTTGTTGTTGTTTTTATTCTTATTTTTTTGCAAGAATAAAACCGAAATCGAGGTAGCACATGAAGATGTAAATTGCGACGCAGGAGCAGGAGCAACTCGATGCGAAGCTCTTGAATATTTCAGTTGCTTTGGAATCGCATTATTCCATGTGTTCCCAAGGAAGTCGAGTCCTGGAACAGGAATATCAGGAGAGAAGTCAAAGGGGAGGGAGAGGGAGCAAACAGTGGTCCTAAACTCAAGATACTATAAAGGAGTTTGTAATGTACACCAAGTAAAGCCTTTTTGTGAGCCAAAAATAAGGAAAAGAAAATTTATGTTTGCCTTAAGATTTTGTTTTTAAGGAAGAACATTATTTTTAGGAGTAACCTTAATTTTATTACCCCCTAAATATATAGTTTTTCCACCAAAATCACTTGGTTTTTTAATTTTTTGGTATTTATTTTACTTTCTAAACCCACTGTGACCACAAACAGACCACAAAAGGACTTCGCCTGGCATCGCTTGGCATCGCCTGACATCCAGGAATCCAGGAATCGGGGAATTCGAAGAGGTGCCTTCATTGTGGCTCCTTCACCTGCTCCTGCTTCTGCTCCTGCTGGAGTCGAGGAGTCGAACGAAAGCTGTTGCCGCTTGTTGTTGTTTTGGCATATTCTGTAATTGAATTTCAAACAGGGCGGAGATTACAACACCCTTCCTCCCCCCTCCGACATATATCGACACCAGCCAGAGCCATAGCCACAGGCTCATTCACACCCAAAGCGGGACATCCTTTAGCCTGTTGCTCCGTTGTCCTGTGGCCCTGTGTGTTTCTCTCTGTGTTTTTCCCACTCTCCACAAGGAAATTGAGTTTTTGCTCCATTTGTTTCGAGCGCAGGACTTGGCGCTAAATTCACTTAACATAACGAAATGGGGAATCAGGAGCACAGGATGCCGCTTGATTAGCTGCTGGCCCATTTAGCAGTTAGCAAGGAGTCAGTCTCTCCTTCACCTCCTCCTGCTCCTTCTCCACTTCCTCCTCCTCCTCCACACAAAATATTAATCAATGTCAAAAGCCCCTCCAGATAGAGACATGTGTGTCATGTACTAATAACTTATCGCCAGAGACTTGAAAATACTCGTCTGACTTTTCCAATTTTCCCACAATAATTCCCCGGTTGGCAGCTATAAGCTCCCGAAAATAATCAAGATGGACAGGAATTTCCCTCAACCCAAAAGCAGAGTCTTAAATGATATGTTTATTTTTTTTTTTTTTTAGAAATTTGTGTTATCTTGATGGACACTCACCTGGCTCCAGGTGATACAGCTGACAACGCTGATGAACGCTGGCAAAGTAAATGGCCAGTGCCCCGATGGCTGCCCCCAGAACGGTGAAGGCAATGGCCAGGACTAGGAGGCGTCGACGCTGCTGGGACTCCTTTAGCAGCCAATCGCTGCTGCTGCGGGAGGGCTGACCTCCGCCTCCGCCGGCGGTGCCGCCATTACCAGAATTGGTATTATTCCTTTGCAGGGCACTGCCCAGGCCCACGCCACCAGTGCCATCGGGTGAGAGGAACACCACCGTGGGCAGCTTGTTCTGCTGAAGCTGCTGCTGGAGCTGAAGTTGCTGTTGTTGCTGTTGCTGGAGCTGCTGCTGTTGCTGCTGTCCCAGTAAAGGCGATGCCACTGTGGTGTTTAGCTCTTCCAAGTTGGGATTCCCCTGCAGGTAGCCATTGTTTAGAGGCTTTTCATCCAGAGCAGCGACTCCCACAGCTCCTCCTCCAGGGGCTTCAAGTGGCACCGACATGTTGCTGCTGCTGCTCTTTATCGCTCCACTAATTTATGGCCTCTTGTCTCTCTCTCTATCTCTCTCTCGCTGGGAGCCGGCGGCTGTTGTCCAGGTGAGCCGGCGGACAAGGTAGAGCGGAGCTGCACGGTCTCGTTCCCAGTTAAAGCGACAACGCCGGCGACGCTGGCGACATTAGCGGCGATCGCACTGGGGAAAGGGGAAGTTACAAAAACACAGAGGTTAGCTAGCGATAAATAGATAACAGATAACGGATAATAGATAACTGATAACTGATAACCGATAACTGATACTAGATGATATACAATTGGCATGCCTTGAAATGGCTTTGATGGACAGGCGTCGACAGGGTCAACTCAAGTTTAGTCATTGCAATTATGGTTTATGGCCATAAAAAGTGTTTCGTAAACCCCTTAGTTAACCGATACCGATACCCGATATCGATACCGGTCAGCACTGGACACAACCAGTAGTATTCACGTGTCCAGTGGGAGCTTCGGAAGTAACTGACAGCTAATGTTCTTGTGATATCATCTCCTTCTGATCGGTTATGCCTGCTCTGAACTGTCGTTCTGGCCAAGTTAATGCCACTTTCTGTCTAGTTGTTGTTGTTGCTATTGCTGCTGTTGTTGCTGTTGCTGCTGCTGCCATGACGTGCGATCAGGGTTAACGTGTTTCGCGCAATCGCAGCCGGCAGCTGAACGCGTCTCAGCAGGGGATGCAAAGGCAAACGATTGGATGCTGGGTGCTGTGATCACTGGTCACTGTGGAAATTGGCTACAGAGGAAGTCTTGGGGTTTTTTTAAGGGTATTTAAGGCAGCGTAAAAGGTATGAAATTGTGATTTGAATCTTATTTTTTAGGGAAAAAAATTACCACAAGCTAAGCTAAGCTAAGCCTTTTACCCTGTCTTTTTAAATTATTATAAAAAATTATTTCCTCTTATTATATATAAGAGGACTTTGTAGAACCCTTGTTTATTAAAATATATATCAAAAACAGTTTTAAAATATATTGTTAAATTGACAAAAATAGAAGTTCTATAACTATTTTAAAATATATTTAAAAATTGGCAAAATCTAGGGTTAAATAACCTTGCAGCTTGAGGAATTTGAAATATATCATAACTAAGCAAAAAAAAAACGTTAAATTTATTTCTGCAAAGTTTTCTGTGTAGGTTTTCTATATGATTAACAAATCTGCATTCTACATTTAAAATTTCTAGAAATTACACTTTATTCGAATTTTTAAAATTCCTAAAAATGTAACCCCTTTTCAAAATTAAAAAAAAAAAAATGAACAGAAATTGTTTTTGATTTTTTTCTAAAATTTATTTGTTCATGTATTAAGGTTTTAATGGTGAATCTGTATATATATATATATATGATTTAAAGTAATCACTGTCGGAAATATTTGAATTTTCTAAATCGATATTTATTGATATTTTCAATGATAATTTTTCAGACAAAACAATGTTTGAAAACCCATAACTAAGTCATAAATAAATGCATTAAATAATAAATTTTTACAAATAAATTTCTTTTTTTTTGGAATCTTCTGATCGAAAATATTTTCAATGATAATTTTTTTAAACTTAGCGAAGTTTTAAAAAATCATAACTAAGCCAAAAATGCCTTTATTTCAATTGGGAAAACAGTTCTGTGCTAGTTATAATTTGGTTTAAAAAACTGCATACCGAAATTAAAATTTTTTAAAATTTAATTTTTTTGTTAAATTTTCACAATTTTTACGAATTTTTACGCCTCACAAAATTTTCAAAAAAATTTAAAAATTGTTTTTTCGCCTGTTGATGCTGATCAAGAATATATATGGTTTATATGGTGGGAAATGAGTTCTTCACGGTGCTTTAAGCTTTTAACTTAAATTATAATACCCTGTAAAATAATAAAAATCCCAGGAAAAAAGGGTTTTCCTTCCTCATTTGGTCGGATTTTAAAGGCAACAAAAATAAGCCCCATCAGTCCAGTTTCTGCACTTTCAAGGGGAGATCTCCAACCGATTACCACTGTGACTTAAAGCTCGGATTAATGCGCGGCAAATTTTGCAAAACTCGAAACTAGTTAACCCAGCTGCTACGCCGACTGCGTTGCCGACCGACCCCCGAAGCAGAGGCTGCGACGGCGGGGGTCCCGTCTATATCTCCAAATTTATATAGAATATTGACGGCCCCCCCTCCCGATGGATCTGATTGAAGAGCCCAAAAATTCAGAATCTCGTGACGCTCATGAATATTTGAATCGATCGCCCGGCAAAATGGTTATTAAACTCGTTACTTTTGATTAGCCACGTGAAATGCGAAACGCCGATGATACCGATGGCGCTCGCAAAAAGAAAGAAAACAAAAAGAGAAAAAAATATAAAAAAGATCACAAAAAAATAGCAACAAAATATATATACTATAAATACAACAATATTATATATACACGAACAAAGTGAGTGGAAGAGTGAGGGGTATGGAAACTCGAACCGAACGCCACAAACTAAAATAAATTAATGCGACCGCCGTTAAATTCGCATTGTATAACCGCAGTCAGAGCTAAACTAAACAAAAAAATTAAAAAACTATTGGTGTTTGGTGGGAAATATTTCGATATTCGATATTTCATATTTATAGATGTTAAATGCACTTCATTTTGTAAAATTTATACACAAGAAAATAATACTTTTGAAGTTTGAATCAAGATTGCGGGAAACAGTTGAATTTTATTTGATTTGTGTTAGCATTTATTTAAGTTTGTTTGTTTTTGTTGAAGTCTTAAATTAAAATTTTTACTTAAGAATTAAATAATATTGAACATGAAATTTATTTTTTCAATTAATTTAATTCTTTTAATATGTTTAATAAGTCTTGTTCATATTAACTCTTTAAAACAATTATTTGGAGTTTGTTTTTGAGCTTTTAAAGTATTTTAAAGGTTTTTTTAACCTTAATTTTATAAGGTTTTTTTTTGCAGTTTTTAAATGCAGTTAATAATATTTGTTTAGAGTATTTTAAAGATTTAAAAATAACGTTTGAGCAATTTTTAAATGTAGTTAATAATCTCAGTTTTTTTTTTAAATTGAATCTCGGTAAATATTCGTAACTTACACACCACAAAATACATTTCTTTTGTAGAATTCTTAAATGTATATCAACTTAAACACCACAAAATAATTGTTTTGGTGTAATTCTTCACTTAAATTCCACTAATTCAAATGTATGTAACAATGTAATACCAAAAAATTTAAAAAAAATATATATTTTCTATTAACTATTTTCAAGAAAAACTAAACTGTTTTCCGCAGATCTTAAAAAATTTGTGACGGTGCATTTCTGATTTGTTATGTTTTTTTTTTGTGTAGTTTTTTTACAAACATAAACTCATTTGTTTATTACTTTTTGTTGTGTGGCTGGTTTTATTGTTATTGTTATTGTTATTATTATTTTAATAACTGTTATAATTATTATTATTATTATTGAAACCGTCGCCTCACTCTGCGGCTCTTGTTTTTATTTTTATTTACGTTCTTTACGACTTTCACCGCCGCGTTTCTGTTTGTTTGTTATTTTGAATTGGCGGGGTGTGCGTGTGTGTTTCTTATGGTTTTTTTGTTCTTCGCTCACTCCTTCACTCCGTCTCGAATTTATTCGATTTATTTAACGTTTGTTTTTTGCCGCAAAAACCGCGCGAGGCGACTTCTCGTTGCGAACTGAACGTTCTGAGCGCGTGTCCTTAGCTTTTAAGCAAGTCGCTGTTGCTGTCGCTGTCGCCGTCGCTGTCGCAGTCGCTGCCAGCGTCGCTGTCGACGCCTCAACAGCAATGGCAACAACAACAACAACAACAAAATAATAAAAACAAAAACAATATAAACGAAGTATTGCCAATGGCAAGTGACACCCATGAGGTGTATATTAAATTAATGCTAAGTTGGTTACAGAACGCCCCGAGCGAGCCGAAAAGCGAAGTGGCAGCAAGATGGCCCAGGAACTTGTGGCAAAAAAGTAGAGGGATCAATATGGGTCAGGAGATTGGTTACTAGTTAAAGTTGAAATTAAATTAATCACAAGGCAGGATAAATTTAAATTAACTTAAAGTAAGTGTTTCAATTAAATCTCTTAATTATAAATATTGAATTTATGTTTTAAATAATGCCTTAAATAATGTTGTAAATGTCTTTAATAATATTTTAAATGTGTAAAATAATAAAATATTCGAATATTCTTGCTTTGGAAATTAAATAAAAAATGTATTTAAATTTCTAAGCTATTAGAAAGATTTAATGTTTAAAAAATGCTTTTTTCAAGCTCACTTTTTTGAAAGATTTTTGATACCGATTTGAAATCTTGAGTTTTTGGCTTAAAATTATCAGTAGGCCTTAAATACATATTTTTTTTCAGCCTAAAAGTATGAAATGTGGTCAGTACTACTTAAGAACTCATTACTACATAAAACTAATTTTTATAGCCTACTTTTAGACAGCAAAAGAAACGATTTAAGATCTTCAAAAGATTTTGATTTTTTATGAATTTTTATGAATTTTTAGGAATTCCAAATTTTTAAGATTTACAAAATGTTTTTATTCTTATTTTATTACGAATTTTTAATACAAAATTAATTTTTTATGGGGATAATAAAACTAAGCAAATCTTAGCATCGTTTTTATGTCTAAAAGGGTTTAATTAAGAATTTTTCAGTAATTTGGAATACAAATATATAAGGGTAATAACACTAAGCAAAGCTATGCTTTGTCGTTGGTTAGAAATTTTGTTATGGATTTTTTTAAAGGATTGCAAATATTTAAGATGTCAAAAAGGTTTTTTATTAAAAATTGTTCATGCATGTTTAATACAAGTTAAATTATTAGTAAGATTAATAGTAAGCAAAGTCTTTAACTGATTTAAATAATTGCATTTTAATTGAGAAATATTTTCTTGCAAGTAAGAAGGCTTCCTCAATATCCTCAGCTTTCCAGGATAACCAAGCTGGCCAATCAATCACCGCTAGGAACTGTGGGCACTGCCACACTGAGGCGTCGGCACCACCACCACCACCTGTTTACCAGGAGGCCTGCAGCAGGTGTTGCGGTTCTCCTGTCACCGCTACCCGTCACCAGTTGCCAGATACAAGATACCAGACACCATTTGCCGGTTACTTTCATTAAGCACGTTCCGCATACAATCAGAACCAGACCCAGAGCCCACCCAGCCAGTATGACGCTGTAACCCATGGAACCCACTGCCGGTGGAGAGCCCCTTGCCCCCTTGCGGAATCTGAAGCGGAATCCCACCCCCCCAACGCCTATGGTCATTGGCATTGGCATTATCAGTGCGTGATCATCGTGTCATTGTCAATGGGTTCGGGGGCCGTACCAAAAAAAAATACAAAAAAATTAATTACCCTGTCCGATAAGTTGGGAGATTAGGGTGAGCGCTCTTCCTCTGCGGAGCAAGCCGCTGGGGAATCAATTGGTGGTGTTATTGCTTTGTTTTGGCCACTCAATGCCTGCCCCAGGTAATCGGCGAAATTGCGTTCTCCTTTCGATTTGGCTGATTGATGGAACACCTGTCTCCCCTGCCTGCCTGTCTGTCTTTCTCTCTGTCTGTCCACCCCCTGAGATTCCTCGGCGATCATTCGGTTCAGCAGGAAACTGAACTGTCGAAACTCCTTCCCCTTTTGTACGGAATTTATAAATTTATATACAAGGGAATCCCACTCCCTGATGGTCCGTTGCCACCCCCAAAAAAAAGCATAATTTGATCGATTTTCGTTAGCCCTTTATTATCCTTGCCTGCATTTGCTGTTGGCCACCAAAAATAGATTGAAAGTTGCCAAACACGCGCTTAAAGCTCAACACCACAACAACAGGTGGTCTTGACTGCACTGAGAGAAAGGGCTTAGAAATATAGTGACATGAAATACTTGTATTTTATTGAAACTTTGTTTAGATTTGCTTGGAATCAAGAGATTTATTACAGGACCTCTTAAAAATATACTTCATGCTTTTGAATTTGCTCGAAAACAAATTATTCCTAACCAAAATTATTATATTATATTTCAAATATTCCTTAAAAGCTTTTTATTTATAAGTAAATTTAGTATACAAGATTTTATATAAGTGCTTTTTTTATATTTTAATTATTTAGCCACTGATTTTCAGCTTTTTTGTACTTAAATTCCCCTTATCTACAAAGTGTTACAAGATAATAGAAATAACTTAAATTCTTGTAGACAATTACTACCAAATACATTTATAAAAATATAAAAAAAAATAATGTTATTTAAAATCTCTCAAAAATCCAGCACACATTATTTTCCTTTCAACTTTGCTCTCAGTGCCCCACGAACATCGCGTGCTTTGTTACCACAAATCAAAGTCATCGCCTCCAACCCTTCTGATATCCTGAATACCCATATATTCCGTCATAAAACAGGACAACGACACCGAGCAGCACCCTTGCACCCCCTGACTTTGAGTTACCTGAATGGAGTTTTAGTTTTGGCGCAAAACTTTTAGCGGCACGTGCGTGGCTTGGCTTCCACTTCATCCAGCTGCTCCTGTTCCTGTTGACATTGGCGGATGTTGATGATAATGATGATGATGATTGTGCCCGCTCGTGCGCCATATGGCAGCCAAACAAGAAGAGTGCGCGGGGCCTCAAGGAGCCGGGAACTTGGAAAAACTAGGAACTAGGAAGCCAAAACGGTTTCAATGCGAGGAATAGTGTCCCTTTCCCCCTTTTCAGTATTTAAAAACTTTTGAATTGCGCGTTATGTACTAGGTTCATTTGTGTTTTTTGATTTTGTAACAGAAGTGTGCGCCCAAACTGCCAACCGGCCGCCTTATTCCTTTCGAGGGGTTCGTCGTGCGACTATAGCACAGCTCCAGTGGCCGGTAGAGGGAAAGCTTTTTGGCAAGGGAAAGCTCGGTGCGGTTAAGAGAACACTTGTTGAGCGTTTAAGAGAATGTGACAAGCTGAAAATATTTATTTAATTTTTGCACTTATTTCTGAGCAAAACAAAAAAATATAAATTGTCTTAAGCCTAATTTACACTCCAAACTTTAAGGTTTATATAAGTTTATACGCTTAAGTTTTGAATTTCAAATTAACGATTTAAAAATGGGCGGCTTTCAAACGGTCACACTGCAAGCCAGTGTTGCACAGTTATTTAGTGCTTGGCAGTGTTGCCACATCGCTGCCTTCGCTGTCCGGTGAGAACTTTTTGACTTTCCTTTTGTGTTTATTTTGTGCAGCCTCCTCTTTGCTCCCATCTTCCATACGGAAGCCTCTCCGTTCGAGTGCGACGCGTGTTTCTGTTTCAATTTTTCATGTTTTGACTTAGTTTCCTTTTCGTCCAAACTACGCTTTCCCACCTCCGACAAGTTTTTCCGGGCGCCGGAAAAATGCTAAAGCCATTTTACTGTTTGTTTTTTTTTGTGTTACCGCTGCTGCTGCCGCTGCTGTTGCTTTTCCAGGGCGCCGGCGGCGAGGGGACGCACTGCAGCCGCCTGAGCCGGGCGGAGATAGAGGGGCGACTGTCCACTAAGACGCCGTACCGCTCGGTTGCCAATTACGACGAGACGCCGCCGCAGTACGCGGGTGGGTATTTCCCCCAAAATTGAAAACAGTGGACATTCGCTAAGAGTAGCGAAAGCTTGTTACGTTAGCTGACGCATGACATGTACAATTAATTTAATTTCGTTAAACTTCGTTTTGGGAACTTCAACCAAGTCAAATTTCCCCAATTTTAAAGTTTTGTGATACCAAAAGAAATTTCAAATTAAAGGGGGTTTATTTTATTTATTCCCTGCAATCTGCACGTGACTATTATGTCTTAGCCTGTGCCCATTGTATCTGCTTGCATGTGTTTGGCTGCCACAGCTGATTTCCTCCAATTCTCTTTTTGCTCCCGCTTCGTCATTTAAGGTTGCCACCCGACGCGAATTTGGTCCATCATCCGCCATGGTACCCGAAATCCCAGCGAGTCCGTTATCCTTCAAGCTCAAAATCGCCTAGAGGAAATAAAGCAGCTTATACTGCAGCAATCCAAATCGAATCTTTGTGCTGAGGATCTGAAAAAACTGCGTCGTTGGAGCTGGAAACACCTAGATGCCAGCCAAGATGAAAAGTTACTGGTGGCAGAAGGCGAGGATGAGCTCACAGAGCTGGCGGAGCGAATACAAAATCGTTTTCCATCTCTCCTGCCGGATATATATAGTTCCGATTGGTATTTCTTCAAGTACACGGCAACGCAGAGGACCCTAAAGAGTGCCCAAAGCTTCGCCACAGGTCTTTTTGGACGCCATCGGATTTATGCTGTAAAATATCCGCCACCTTTGCACAAGGATCCTGTTTTAAGGGTATGTGTATATATATTTTATTTTTCTTTAATATCTACAATTAATTATGTATTATCTAAGTTAGGTTGTAAATAGTTATTTATTTTAAGTACTTTCATTACGTGAAGAAATCAAATTATGATCAGTTACGTTATTTGTTTACGTTTTTGCTTTAAGCCAGGTTTCGCACCTTCATTTATCAAAGTTTCCAGCCTTTTTTCCGCGAGTGAACCGCCTCGGGCCTAAAATCTGCAACGCTTTTAATAAATGGTTAAATATTTCAAAGTTACAAAGGCTCTTGGCTTTTTCTCTTCACATTCTAATTCTTTTTACGTCTTAATAGTACGTCACCGCTTTGCCATGTTTCATTACGTCTCCCGCAAAGCCAGCGTGACCAGCCGCCGCAAGTCAAAGAATCCCCTCTTTTTGCGCTGGCGTGTGACATTTTAAGCGGAAAACCTGCGAGCACACTGCACCGTAAATGCGTATTTCCTTCACCGTGGTTATTATTTTTTTTTTTTTGTAACTCTACTCGAACACCGCATCATCCACACTCAGCGCCCACACAGCGCATAGCGTAACGACGTTTTTCCGCCACCGTTTTGGCCAGCGGGAAGACTCTTCGAGTGGCGTCGCGGGCCGCGTGTTTCCGTGCACTTTACGCATCGCGTTTTCCATTATTCTGTGTGCGGGGGAAATGGGCCGCCGCGATCCGTAGTAGTAGTAGTCGTCGTCGTGAAACGTGCGAAGCAGCGGAGGGGCGGCTAACGGAGAGGGAGAAGGAGAAGGAGAGAGCGCAAGAAGGCAAAGGCGAGAAGTGCGAAAAGTGTTTGGGGTTATGTGCAAGATTCCCCTTGGAGGGACTTGCTGTTGGTGGAATTGCAAAGGCAAAAACGGAGACAACGTAGACGTAATCACAGACTCGACTCGCTAATTGCGCCAAAGCCACTCCAACGTCAACGTCAACGTCAAAGCCAACGCCAGCAGCGGCAGCAGCAGCAGCAGCAGCAGCAAGTGCAATTGTAGCTGCAGCTGCGGCACAGCCCGTACCAGGAACCAGAATCCGAATCGGGGAGAAAGACAAACACAAAACAGTAAACGGATAGAGTGCCGCCGCCGCCGGGAAAACATGCTGGAGTCCCATTACAACGCCATGCTCAGTGCCGTGGCCTCTGCCTCGGGCGTCGTCTCTGCCTCCGTCTCAGCCTCTGCTGCCGCCTCAGCCTCTACTGCCGCTGCCTCAGCCTCTACCGCCGCCGCCTCCGCCAGCGACGACAACAATAGCCACAGCAACATGAACAACAGCAGCAGCAACGGCAGTTCCGTGGACATTACCAGCAGCCAGGTGTCAATGGTCAGTCAAATGGCCATGCCCATAACACGCGGGCAAGAGGCACCGCCCAGCGGCCAGGAGACGCCCCTCAGCGACGAGGAGGTGAACTTTCTGTGGAAAACCCAGGTCATATCCAGTGAACTGCTGCGCGACGACCAGTGCCCGCTGTCGCTGACGGCCAAGCGGCACAAGGAACTCATACAGTCCATGCAATACGAGCGTCAGCAGTGGCGCATTAAGGAGCGCATGAAAACGGCCAGCGTTGCCCTGGTGCTCTGCCTAAACATTGGCGTCGATCCGCCGGATGTGGTCAAGATTCAGCCATGCTCGCGCCTCGAATGCTGGATAGATCCCAGCTCGGTGTCGCCGCCCAAGGCGATGGAGCTGATTGGCAACAATCTGCAGATGCAGTACGAGAGATGGCAGCCGCGGGCGCGCTACAAAAAGTGTCACGATCCCACCGTGGATGATGTGAAGAAGCTCTGCACCTCGCTGCGTCGCAATGCCAAGGGCGAACGCATCCTGTTCCACTACAACGGCCATGGGGTGCCGAAGCCCACGGCCAATGGCGAAATTTGGGTGTTCAACAAGACCTTCACGCAGTATATACCGCTGAGCATCTTTGAGCTAATCACCTGGATGTCGGCGCCCTCGATTTATGTGTACGATTGCTCCAATGCCGGGATCATTATCAACTCATTCCAACCGTATGCGAAGCAGCACGAGGCAGAGCTGAAGAAGGCACTGGCCGCTGCCAAGCAGCGCGGCGGAGTGCAGCAGCTGGCCCAGGGACTGGTGGCCAGTGCTGTTGGTGCTGGTGGTGGGCCCGGCGGCGTCAATCAGGTTCAGCTGCCCAATCAGTTGGTCAGCTACAAGAACTGCATACACCTGGCCGCCTGTGCGGCCAATGAGATTCTGCCTATGAATGCCCAGCTGCCGGCGGATCTCTTCACCAGCTGCCTGACCACACCCATCAATATAGCCCTCAAGTGGTATGCCATGCAGGAGAAGCTGGGCATGGTGCCGCGCATACAGAGCGAGCTGATCGACAAGATACCAGGCATGGCGAACATATTCTTCCCCAGAATCCTAGCTAATTTCTTTAAAATTTTGCAGGCAAGGTCAACGATCGGCGCACCATGATGGGCGAGCTAAACTGGATCTTCACCGCCATAACGGACACGATAGCCTGGAATACGCTGGACCGTGATCTGTTTCAGCGTCTGTTCCGTCAGGATCTGCTTGTGGCGAGCCTGTTTCGCAATTTTCTGCTGGCCGAACGCATCCTGCGCAGCCACGACTGCACACCGGTGTCGCTGCCCGCTCTGCCTCCCTGCTACCGCCATCCGATGTGGAAGGCCTGGGACCTGGTGGTCGATCTGGCCCTGCAGCAGCTGCCGGACATACTCGATCACAATGCTCCGTACCGCCAGCTGCCCTTCTTCGAGCACCAGCTGACCGCCTTTCAGGTGTGGCTGGACAGTGAGTCGGAGTCGCGTACGCCGCCGGAACAGCTGCCGATAGTGCTGCAGGTCCTCTTGTCGCAGGTTCATCGCCTGCGGGCTTTGGAGCTGCTTGCCCGCTTCCTGGATCTGGGTCCGTGGGCCGTCAATCTCGCCCTGGGCGTGGGCATCTTTCCGTATGTCCTCAAGCTGCTGCAGAGTTCAACACGGGAGCTGCGGCCGGTGCTAGTGTTCATCTGGGCCAAGATCCTGGCCGTCGATCCCAGCTGCCAGGTGGATTTGGTCAAGGAATACAAATACTTTCTGTCCGTGCTGCAAGACACCTCCGTTTCCAAGGAGCACCGCACCCTGTCCGCCTTTGTCCTCGCCTCCATTGTGCACAACTTTCTGCTGGGCCAGACGAGCGCCCTGCAGGGACCGTTGCTATCGATTTGCCTGGAACAGCTCAACGACGGCAGCTGGCTGCTGCGCCAGTGGCTGGCCATCTGCCTGGGCTTGTTGTGGCAGAATTTCGAGAAGGCGCGCTGGTCCGGAGCCCGTGACTTGGCGCACGAGAAGCTCTACGTTCTGCTGCGTGACGCCATACCGGAAGTGAGAGCCGCCGCCGTCTTCGCCCTGGGCACCTTCATCAGCTCGGTGACGGATCGCAGCGAGGAGCAGGCGAATAATATTGATCGCATCATTGCCATCACCATGCTGGAGACCGTCGGCGAGGATATATCGCCGCTGGTGCGCATGGAGCTCGCCGCCGCCCTGCAGTGGATGGTGCTGCTCTTCGAGTCGCAGTTCGTGGCCGTCTATCTGGCGGAGCACATACGCGGCCATGCGTCGTCCGCGTCGTCGTTTGTGATGTGCGGCGATCCCCGGGACCTGGCCTCCTCCTCGACGCACAGTCTGGAACGCAAGCCGACCATGCGACGGGGCGCCAGCTCAAGCTCCATATCGAACATGGGCGGTGCCGCCTCGGTCAACGCGAGCAGCGGCTACTCATCATCGGGCACTTCGGTGCGCTCCAAGAGCGGCTCGGGAGCCAGCACGGCGGGCGGAGCGGCCGGTGGTACCAACACGATACCCTTCCAGTCGATTTTCACCAAACTGTGGCTCGGCATCTGCAATCTCGCCCAGGATCCCTTTCCCCGCGTGGCGGCCATTGCCCAGGAGATTGTCGATCATGTGAGGAACACCGCCCTGTGTCCCATTATGGCGGCCAAGGAGGCCACCATGGCCACGGCCTCGGAGAAGTGCAACAGTTTGAGCGTTAGCCTGCCGCCAAGTCCGAACACGAGGGGAAACTACCTTACCGGCGGCGGTGGAGCGGGTGGAGCAGGTGCGGCCGGTGAATCCCCACCAGTGGGAGGAGCGGCCTCAGGCGCCAGCCACTGGGCCCAGACACTGCGACTATCGGGCAGCGGCGGTGTGGCCGGCGGCGCTGCCGGTGATCCACAGACGATACTGCTGCGCAAGCTGCGCACCAGCTCGATCAACGATGAGACTGACAGTGGACTTGGCTACTCCCGTGGCTCGGCTGCCGCCGGCGCCGGCCTGGGACTGCCCAGTGGGCCGCGGGAGAGCACCCACTCGGCCAGGAGCAGCGGCAGCGAGAGCAATCAGTACTTGGAGCCCGGACACTGTCTGACGCCCATTGTGCAAACGGAATTCATACCCTGGGCCATTTCCTACTTCACGCGGCCGGGCAAGGAGCGCTACAGCAGCGCCGAGGGCGCGGCGGAGGAGGGACGCCAGCGTTTCCCCGTCGATCGCAATTCCACGGAGCTGCGGCGCCGGCGGAGCCGCTACCTGCGCAACGACTACGTCCGGCGGCTGGCACGCCGCCAGCAGCAGGAGCAGAGCGATCGCTTCGCCTACGACGTGTGCGTGTGGAACCGGAAGACACAGTTCACGCCCTCCATTGTCAAGCTGCTGCCGTATGAGCCGCAGATTGCGGTGGCCTACCGCGAGAAGGTTCTGGTCTACGATTTCCAATGGAATTCGGTGCGTACGTACGGCGCCGAGGCACTGGGAGGTGCTGCCAGCACTGGCAATAGCTCGGGCTCAGGCTCCGGCTCGGGATCATCCTCGTCGCTGAACGGCAGCACGCCACGCAAGTCGGGAACGTTCGCGACCTTTGCCCGCGTGAGCAGCATTGAGTTTATCAACGCCCAGGATCAGGCCCTCAAGTTGGTGGCCCACGACGATGGTGTGGTGCGAGTCTGGCAAGCCTCGCCGCCGGCCAACTCTGCGCCCGAAGATCCGCCGGCCAAGGCGCGACTGGTTACCGCGTGGAATGCCTTGGGATTGCCCACGGTGCAGGGCTATCGGCAGCGCAACATTGCCTCGGGCGGCAGCATTGGCAAGGGTGCAGATGCCGCAAGCTTACTGGCCAGCGGAGCCGGGTCCGGGACCGGCAGCATCGTTACCTCGTGGCAGCAGTGCAATCAACATCTCGTGGTGGGCGGCGGCGGCTGTCGATTCATTCGAATATGGGACGTGGATCGAGAGCTGAAGCTGAGCGACATACCGCTGGGACGAAGCGAGACCAGTGCCCGCGTGCTGGCCCCCTACCTGCCCAACATGCGCTGCGACGTGATCCTGGCCGGCTGCGAGGATGGCAGCGTGCGGCTGTTCGACAGTCGCTGCTCCCTGCAATATTCCCCGATCTCGGTGCATCGGCGCCATAGTGCGCCCATTCTGCACGCCAGCCTGCGCGCCAATAATCCCATTCTGGTCAGCGGCTGCTCCGAGGGACGCATCAGTGTGGTGGACATGCGAGCGGGTGCCGGCAGCCGTGTGCTCTACGAATGGGATGCCGGCGGCGATGTGACGGCGATAGCCAGCCATCAGATAGCCGACAGAGTGGCCTGCGGCAATGCCTCAAAGATTGGCATTTACTCGATGGATGGACGTGTCCAGAAGGTTCTGCGAACGAACGAGGGCTTCATTGGCCCGAAAATCGGTCATCCCACCTGCCTGTCATTCCACGCGTACAAGGTGCAGCTGGCGGTGGGCTTCGTGGACAACACGGTGGCCATCTATAGTCCGACGCCAGGTAGAGAACGTTCAAGACTGATTCGTTGGCTCTTTTCGGGAGCTTTAGTTTTATAATGTTTTTTTTTTCTCTCTCTCTATATATATTATAAATAATTAAAGATGAATGTTTTGTTGCAATTTAACTCATCCCCCGGCATCATCTCTCTCTTCCATCCTACTCTTATTTTTTCATTGCAGTTCTATAAGCGCTGTGACAGGTGGCAAACTGACGTCGATAAGAATCCCGAAACCTTGGTTAACGCACGCCGATTCCTTGCGGAGCCGCCGATGCAGTCAGCAGTGGAGCAGTTGCGCAGGAGCACAGGTCTACCCAATCTGCGTACGGAGGATGTGCAGCTTATGTATACGGTGTGTGCCTTTGAGACGGCCTGGCATCGGCGACGTGACAACAGCCGCAGTGCCGACTCGGTGTGGTGCAGCTTCTTCGATTTGCCAGCCCTGGATGCCATGGAGTTCTTTGAGGATCTGGAGTACTACTGGAACGATGGCTATGGCTATGAATTGACCCATCGCATTGCCTGTCCGGCAATTGCAGATATGTTTGCGGCCATCGGGTGAGTAAATCAAAGCAAAGATTAAGCCAAAACTTAACTTTTGCAAATAGTATTGATAAAGTTTCAAGTGTTGTAAATAGCAATTCAAATCAAAATGTAATAAACCTTTTTTTTAGGCAGGAACAGAGCGAGGAGAACGAGGAAAAGCAAATGCCAGAAGGCCGTGCCAATGCCAATGCCAATGCCACCTTTTATTTTACACACTCGGGCACACTGCTCAAGCTGCTGGCACATCTGGGACTGGCCCGGGACAAGGAGCCGCTGACGCACAAGCACTTTGCCAGCGAACGTCGCTGGCGTACAAGCCAGATAGATGCCTTCGCGACCAACTTGGCCTTTCTGCGTTACGAGTGAGTATACAGATTGCCTTGCATCAATATCTCCTTTTAAAACATCTTCTTCAACCGTTTAGTTGCCACCAGAAGGAACCGCAGGTCCTGCTGCTGCACCAAGAGCGAGTGGTGCGCCTGCCTCAGTGTCCGCAGGACAAGGACCTTTGCCCGCTGGCCACGTTGCGTCGCATTTATGCCGACAGCCTGGAGAATTGTGACTTTGAGGAGCTGTGCCGCGTGACGGCGAATGTCGAGTAGAAAGCTGCTGTTTCACCGCTGCAAGACCATGGAAGGATTCGTCGAAATGTTTGGGATACACCTGTAATGATTAGTTTGAAATTGAAAATGCTGCTGATGGGGGGGAAGCTGGAGATTGTGGATGAGATGATGATTCTAGCTAAGGTTAGTTTTGTAAGCGAAATTTGAGAAAAGTTAAAGAGTTTGGTTGAAGGAGAAGGAGGAGGAGGAACCCGAGTAGAGGACAGCGTGTTGAGTGTGTTGCGAGTCAAAATCTGTGTGTTTTGTATGCCTTATTATTCAATGTGGACCATCCAACTCCAGAGCAAGCCAACTTCGGACGGGCGAGCGCGCGAGACTGAGCGCGCTAGAGCTAAGAGAGGAGGGAGAGAGCTACGTGCAGACGGGGGGAGCGTGTCACGCTTTATATATACATACATATATAAATCTATATATATATATATACATATATCTAAATCTATCTGCTGTAAAAGATTTCTACTAATTAATCTTGATTTCTTGAACCCCTTTTTGTTGTTATACACATATTACATGCCCTTAATCTTAACCTAAAATCGAAAACCTTTACCTAATCCTAAGCCCAAAATTGAAAAAGCTAAGCGGCAATGCATGGTGTAAATATATACATACTGATGTCTTAGATTAAATAATTATAATGTTTCGATAAACACACACCACACACTATATATATATATACGCCCACTATATATATGCACAAGCATACAGTACATAAATTCAAAACCTTCCTTTGCCCCCTCCCAAAAGAGAAAAGAAGAGTATAAAAGAACGTTCGTTGTGCTAACTTGTGTTATATACCTATAAACAAACCCCGATATATATATATATACTAAATAAGAACGACTGGGCGGGAGCAAAGGCAGGGCAATTGTTGGTTTCCTAACGATCAATTCTCGACAACCTCTCACTGAAAACGAACGAGATGGCGAGATTAGGGCAAAGAAAGAAAGAAAGCGATAGAGAAAGAGAGAGAGAGAGAGGCAGAAAAGGCCCAAACCAAACAGGCATCTTTGTATATAGCGCCTAAGACTTTAATTACTAATCATAATGTTTAAGGTTCGGTTTCTATTCTCGCTGTCAAAGTCTTTGGATGAACTGATAACTGACCGCAATATAATCACTTGATAAAGTTCTTGTAAAATTTATAGATTTCTTGATTCGTTTTGTTATTTATCCGAACGATAAAGTATAACAGAGTACATTAATGCTCCTGTTAAGCTAAAAATTCTCCTGTTAAACAACGAATTCGTTTGTTAAGCTAAGAATTCTTTTGTCAAGCAAGGAATTCGACTGTTAAGCTAAGAATTCTTTTGTCAAGCAAGGAATTCGACTGTTAAGCTAAGAATTCTGTTAAACAACGAATTCTCCTGTTAAGTTCCTGTCAAGTGTGCTAAAAAGCTAAAAATATTTGACAGGAACTCCGGTTACACTGCAAATAAAGTAAATTATTTTAACAGACACTTTAAATTTAAATTAAACCACAATAACTTAACAACGATTGTAGAAACCGGCCTTAAAATGTTTTGTCCGATCGAAAGCCCAACAACAACACCAACAACAACCATGTAACAACAACAACAAAATACAACTAACAACATAAATTCTAGTTTAAAGCTTAACTCGCTTGGACTTTTCAATTTGTTTAAGCTAAAAACAAATAAAACACGAAAAAAATGAATGAATGGAAAAATCAATGAAGGGGGGGGCGTGTAGGAAATATAATATTTTTGTGTTTTCCTTCGATTTTTCCAATTGTGTTTCGATGGATGCAAACTTCCCGTATTTGAACAGCGTGTGGTGTGTGCGCCTGCCCTGCTAGCTAGTGTTTACAGCCAGCTAATTTGTGTTACTTCCAGCCCCGGCCACTCACTCACCCACCACTTCGAGGTGTTCACACACACAATTCCAAGAGCGACCAAAGGCCACCCCACCTTTTGCTGGACCGGAGGAGATGTTGTGGGTGTGTGCGATGCGACGGATCCGGTGGATATTGCCCATCCAATCCGATGCTCACTGATCGGATAGATGCGAATTCTTGGCATCCGCTTTGCTAGGCACACACACACTTTAGACTGCGATCCGAGCTTGTTTGCCTTTCGCGGTCCGAGTAAGCGGAAACATCTCCAGCTGGGGGATTGGAGGAGCTCAGCCGGAGGAGGACGGGGCATATGCCACGCTCTGGGCTCTGGGCTCTGGGCTCAAGGAACAAGTCTCAAGAACTTTGCCTTATTTGCCGAAGTGGAGGTTCCATTTAGCTGGCAAGTTCAAAAATCGGTTCATTACTTGAACAATTTTGCAATAAGCAAGTTTGCTTTCTAATATTTTTAGGAAAGAAAATTAACAAGAAAGAAAAAAAGTAAACACTTCCAGAAGCCGCAGTTTGTATGCCCTTGAAGTTTGCCTTTGGATTATGGAAACTAAAATTAATCTGTCTATTAAGTAATTAAGTAATTAATTAATTTTAATTTGAAAAGCTTTTCTTTGTGTATATTAATTAAAAAGCAGCATAATACATTTTAAAATTTGTAGATATAATATTTTTGTGAATTTTTGAAAATGGTTTTATAAATTTAAAATTTTTAAAAATTTACTTATTTCATTTTTCAATATTTTAAAAAATGTTTATTAAGATTTTAGTGACAAATCTGAATATATGTAAATTCTTCTTGGCAATCACTAGCTTCTTGGCTATCTTATTTTTATCTTATCTTATATCTTAAAGAAGACCTAAATATTCTCATTCCTTAAATCGATTTTTATAGTTTTTTTTATATTACAAAATTTTAAAACTAAATAACAAAGACAAAAATGCAATAATTTTGAAAGGCCTTTCTATTTTTTGTATTCTATTATTCCGTTAAAAAATCAGCAGTCTTTTAAAATTTGTTGTAAAAATTTTAATTATTTTCAATTGTTAAAAAATTTTTCGATGTAACTCCTTAAATTTCGTTTTTTAAGAGGTATTTTTTTCCGAACAAGGTTAGATCGTTTTGCCTGTTGTTGCTGATTAAGAATATATATTGTTAATAGGGTAAAAAATGACTCAAACCTCAAACTAACATTGAAATAAAAAATGGGTATAAAAAATGTCTGTTTTGTAAAATGTAAAAGAAATAATTAAAAATGTTGCTAACAAAAAAGTTCATAAAATTAAAATATTTCTGCGAGTAAAATTTTTACTATTTTAAAAAACATTTGTTTTCCTCAATTAACTGTTATGCTAAATTGTATATTTTTTCTTTATTTACTCATTAGTTGCCAGCTCGCTATGCAATGTATACGTCTGGGTTGTGCCCAAAAACTGTTATTAACTATGAAAATGGCTATAAATGAAGTGTGAAATTATAAATACCCTTTAAAATTTTCTAGAGGTTTGAAATCAATAAGGAAGTTGTTTTCAAAGTAAACAATGGAAGAGGGAAAACCCACAATTTAATAACTTAAGTTAAGGTACATTGGGTTTATTATTGCACTTTATTAAAAATATACACAAATTTATTTTAAATCCTTAGCAATTTTTGAAGGCATCCCAAAATTAGAATTTATTTATAAATATTTAAAAATTGATAAAATATAAAAAATTCTTTAAAAACTTCTACAATTTCTGGGTCAGCCATGATCAACGCTAAACAATATTTGTAACATTTTTTAAATTTAAAATGTATTTATAAATATTTGAAAATGTTTTAAAATTCAATACTGATTGAAAATCAATGCTAAAGATATTTGTAAAATTATTTAAAATTAAAATTTATTTAAAAAGTATTTATGGATATTTAAAAACGTATTAAAATTAAACACTTGATCACTGCTAAAAAAAAATATTTCCTAAATTTTTTTTAATTTAAAATGTATTTATAAATATTTAAAAATGTATAAAATTTATAAATTAATTTAAAATTCTTAGTAATTTCTGATTTTTGCAAGAAATATTTTTAAAAATTTATTAAAATCAAAATTTGTTTAAAAGTTCTCACCTGATCACCACTAAAAATGAAATTTGCAAAATTGTTGCTAACTTAAAATGTCTTTAATGTATTAAATTAAAACTTATATGTAAAATGTATTATTATTTTTTTTTTTTATTTAAAATGTATTATTGTTTTATTTATTAAATTACGATTTAAATTTAAACTAAAATTCAATTGCAATGTAAATATAATTATTACAAATTTATTTTGACTTATTTATATATTTCTTTTCTATCCCAGTGCCACGGGGGTGACTTTATATTTATAGCATTATAGCATTATTATTTTGTTTTTCTTATTACCCAAAAATATATAATGTGTTGCTTTTATTACTAATTTAATTTCTTTATTTAATTTCTCTTATATTTATTTATTTGAAACAAAAATCTAATACATTTCCAGCATCAGAGAAGGGTATCTAATCATGGTTCTTGCCCAAATTCCGCCGACCCCGGGAATGGTCGCGACCCTGGACCGGGTCCGGCAACAGGTTCAACCCTTAGCCAGCAAAGCTTTCCGCTTTTTTGGCCGAAAGCTACGAGGACGTCAGCTGAGAGCGCGCACACACACGCAAGTTGGACTCGACTTGACTGCGCCGGCGTCAGTGGGGGGGCGGTGACGATGACGGTGACGGTGGCTGAGGCGGGGGATGATGTTGGTGGCTAAAGGCGCAGGCAGAGGCGCCGGCAGAGGCTGCGAGCGAAGGCGGCAACGGAGACGGCGGTGGATTTCGGTTTTGGCCAAAAAAGCGATTCAGTCTCAGTGCGCTGTTGTCGCTGCGGTAGGCGCGTCGCTAGTTATTTTATAGTTTTTCTTTTCTCATTTCCTCTTGTTTTTTGTTTTCCTCTTTGCTTTATTTTAATTTTTTTTTTTTAAATATATTTTCTTTCGTGGGTAACGTTATATTTTTTTCTGGTGTTTGTAATTTAATAAAGTCTCTTGTGTGTGTCTGTGTGAGCGCGCGTGCCAGTGGTTTTTCCTGTTATTGGAAAAGCATCGGGAAAATATAATTCGGACGAGTGGCAGAAGTCGCCGCCTGACACCTTCAAGTCGTCCGAGTGTCCCAAAGTCCCAATGTCCTGGCCATGAAACTAGCGAGGGAATCAACAAATTAGGGGTTGTCCTGGGGCACCAAGTGTGTGTGTATGTTATGTGTGTGTGCTGTGTGTGTGTGTGTGTGCCAAACAAGGACGATTTCCTAGGCAAGGAATAAAAATATTATGAATAATTATTATGAATAATTTTCAAAAAAGAGGCTCCAAAGGAAGACTTGACTGGTAGCAAGACCCTGCTTGTTGACCCAAAACCTTAACCCTTGGAGACCCACAACCCTGCTCGACCCCAACCCTGATCGACCCCCAACCCTGCTTGACCTCAACCCCTGCCTGTGCACCGGCACTTGACTGGCTTCCCGCTTCCGCGTTTATTTTTTTTTTGTTTCTTCCAATTAACAAACAATTTAATTGTTTGTCTAATTGCAGCGCCTCCTGCTCCCGGCTCCAGGCTCCAAGCTCCCGCCGCCCCCTTTTTTTGCCACCCGCCGCCGCCGCCGCCGCCGCTCTACCCTCCTTCAGGTCTAGCTTTTGGTGGCCAGCAGCATGGAGGAGCTGTTGTACCTGGCGCTGAGCCTCCTCCTGGCCATCGTTGTGCTCTATGGCCTGCTGGAGCTGCACTACTTCCTGCGCATGTGCCTCTGTGTGGTGCTGGCGCGATTCATCAAGCGGCGCTGCCACATCCTGGATGCCACCACAGTGAATGGTGGGTATTAGCTGAGGAGTTGCGGGCGGTGTTAGGGGTTCCCTCAGAGGGAGATTCTCTTTGGAATTTAATTTAAAAGCTGGTAACTTTTAGATCTTAGATTAAGCTTGAAAATTCGAGCTTTAATTTGTTTGGAAAGTGTTTAAAAAATGATTGAAATACTAGAAAATGGAGCACAAATTTGTTTGGAAAGTATTTAAAAAATTTTTGTAATACTTATTAATTTTATAAAGAATTTCATTATAAGTAAGCTTATGACTTTTTACGACAAACTTATGTCAAAACTTAATTAGTTGGCACAACTGTTGCCTTGCATAATAGGCTAAACTTCCCAAGAAATCAGCTCTAAATAGCTTCAATCACCTCTAAAAACTTCTAATACCTCGTAAAACATTCAAAAACCTGCAAAAATCTTTAAAAACCTCCAAAAAACCCCAAAAAAAACTCTAAAAACCTCCCAGAACTTCCCATTATTTCCCATAACTTCCCATAACTCCCCATTAGCTCCTCTTGTTAACTCCTTCTAAACTCATTCCCTTCTCTCTCCGCTCCAGGACTCTGTCTCACCAACGACGTGGACACTTTGCTGTATCACATGAACAATGCCCGATATTTCCGTGAAATGGACTTTGCCCGGGTGGACTTTTATGAGCGTACGAACCTGTATCGCACCATCACGGGCATGGGTGGCTCTGTGTTCCAGGGGGCAGCCACAATACGCTATAGGCGCTTCATTCGACCCTTTCATAGGTTCAACATAGTGTCGAGGGTAAGTATAACTACCTAATAATAGATTCCTTACTTAATATATATCACATATTCCCCTTCAGATCATTTACTGGGACGACCAGTCACTGTTCATGGAGCATCGGTTCGTGCGTCCCTCGGATAGGTTTGTGCACTGCATTGCCATTTGCCGCCAGCGAGTGATTGATGTGTCGATGGAGGCGGTGATGGCGGAGCTGCTGCCACGCACTTCCTCCAATGGCTATCGGGCCACAGCTTCAGCTGGTCCGCCTCCAGTTTCTGCTGGCACTGCCAGCGGAACAGGTAACACCCGGGATCAGGGTGGCATTAGCAATCCCGCTTTGGACACATCGCTGGCGGAGAATGGCAGTGCAACGCCCACGGCAAGTCCGCCGGGATTGTGTGTCGGAGCAGCTGCGTCGGCGCACTGTGTCAAGCTGAAGCCATCGCTGCCGCCGGAGCTGGGCAAGTGGATTGAGTACAATGACATGTCCAGCAAGAATTTGCGCAGCGGCTGCTGATGCTGGATGTACTAGGGTGCAAAACCGGAAGCGGAAACGGAAACGGAGCCCACAAAATATTTGATATATTTTTTTTTGTTTTTTTTTTCCGTGTCGTGCGTGTGTGTGTGTGCATGTCTGTGCCTGCGTGGCCCTGCGTGTCTGTGCTTGTGTGTGCTAATGTATGCTAATGTTAATAGTGTTTAAATTGTAAGCTATTTAAGTGTCTGGAAACAAATGCCCGCCCTCCTTTGGCCTTAACTATTTGTATAATTACCCAGAGATGATGATCGATCAGTCAAGCCTCCTTCCCCTCCCTGATACTCCTCCCCCTTGGTAGTCCACAGTGTGTAAGATTACAATGTACAATGTTTATTGAAGAAGAAAAAAAACAAAGAAAAGAGAAGAAAGTGAAACGTAAACTATAAAACATAGAAAAAACTTGTCTGATTATCGGGGTTTTCTTAGGGTTTGGGCGCCTGAAAATATGCCACATAAAAAAGGGTAATTAATGTGGCCAAAGTTGGTAAGAAAGCAGTGCAAATTTGATACAGTGAAATCATTAAATAACTTCTTATATTTCTTAAATCTATTTTATGTATTTAAAAATTATTTTCTTATTAAAAAAGAATTATAGAAAATAATAGTTAAAAATTAAAAAATAACTTAACTAATTACCTATTTAATAACACATTTGCAGCATATATTCTTCCACACTTTTGCTGACTAAAAACCTGTAATTATTGGACTTCCCCTCGCCGGCATCTTGAACTTTCAGCACAGCGACCCCCTGCCCCTTTCTAACCCCCCTCTTTTCCCTATTTTTCCTATTCGGTTAATTGGCAGCTGGAAAACATTGCGATGATCACAGTGTTGGCTTGCCAATCGTCTATGTATAATTTTCTGAGCTTACCCGCGAATTTGTTAATTACCCTTACCAAACAATAGGTCCGATCCCAGCTCTACACAAATCGGTGATCAGAGAGGCTGCCCTATGGAGTGAGTACGGATTTTTGCTGACAGTCCTAAGTAGCTGGATATATATTCTATATATATATACTAGTATAAATATATAAAGTAGTTAGTTTATTATTTTTTAGCAATTGAATATATTTTGCAGCTTGTTATATACAAATTAATTGTCTTTGACACGTGTTTTTAAAGTATAAACAGGTAAGTATATATTTATAAACAAGTTAAAATGTATATAAGAAAATATAACACAAAAAAATAAATATAAGTAAATATAACAAGATAAAATAAAGACAAAAATAAATAAACATAAGAAGAAATTAAAATAAATAAATATAAATAACATAGTTAAGTAAACATACATAGTTCTTTTAATTACAGATAATTATAAACCATAGACTTCTCAAGCTATTTATTATTTAATTATATATTTCTTTTTATTTATTAGAACAACATAATTCACATAACTTCATAAAAAAGTAATTTTCGTTCTACAAGAGTTGCATATTTTTAACAGCAATCTATTTATTTTATTTTTTTTTAAACAATAACATTTTAACAACGGCTTTAAAAATTACATAAAAATTTCAAAAATCGGCTAGAAAATAAATCGTTTTAACCATTTTTTGTAATAGTATAGCAAAAAGCAAAACGATCCATTAAAAACTAAATTATATATAATAAAATAGAGACTAATTAATTAAATATTATTTACTATTTGTAATTTAGTAAATACCTAACAGTTTTAGTTTTTAACTAAACTAATTAAAACCTTTAATTTTAACTTGAAAAAGTTCAAGCTGCCATATCTGGTCTTGGGTTTCCCTCATTATCGCCCCGTTCTCTGTGGAATTTTTTGTTGATTGCCTCAAGAGTTGCCAAGCTGGCTATATATTTAAGGCGTGTGTGTGTATTTTGTCTGCTATTTTTTTTGGATAAGCAAAGTTGGAAAAAAGCCCATAACTAAGCCAAAAATGCCTTAATTTGTATTCTGATAGCTTTTCTGTGATGGTTTTTAATTTAATTTAAAATTTCTAAAAATTAATTTTTTTTTTTAATTTTTGACAATTTTATCGACCTCACATCTTAAAAAATTTTGACATTTTTTGAAAATTTTTTTTTGCCAAACATAGCTAGGTCGACTTTGTTTTTAATGCTGATTAAGAATATATATGATATATGGGTTCGAAAATGACTTCTTAACAGTTTTTTAAGCTTTAAACTATAATTACAATACCCTCCTCAAGGGGTATAAAAACGGTTAATATAAATACTAATTACATTACAAAATAAAATATTAATAATAAATTAAAATTAATATTAATATTGATATATATAAACGAAATTTTAAACTTAATGTTTAACATTAATAAAACTTATAAGCAAAAAGCTAGAAGATTTGATTAAAAAAAACTCTTTATAATAAAATTCGACCAATAAAAATAAAAATAAATATTAATAATAAAAAAAGCTAAAATTAATTTGTGACATTAATTAACCTAGAATATTTGATTTGGAAAAAATCGAATAATAAAATATATATAAAAATAAAAATAAATATTAAGAATAACAATAATAAGAATACAAAATCTCTCATAATATTTTCGAAATCTAAAAGATCCAATTTTAAATAATATTCTTGATTTAATATATACAGACAACATTTTCTTTGTTTGTTTAATCTCCCATCTAGACAACGTTTTAAGTCTGACCCTTAATCATTTTTGGACCTTTACTTTTAGCTAAATTTTAGCCAATTTTAAGCTTATTTTGTAAACAATTGTTGGCAACACTACCTGCCTGAGTAGGCCAACTTTCGAGTGAGTGTGTGCTTTCTTCTGCTTCACCTCCGCTGCGTCGTCGCAACCAAGTCTCCAGTGTCTTCAGTCTTCTGTCTCCAGCTACGTGGAACGGTTGTGCTCCGTTCCCGCTCTCGTACCGCTCTCGAGCCGCTTACCCCGCGTCCCTTCCCGAGCTGCTCCGCTGTTTATTCCCTCAGTATTCAGTACTATCGAGTGTGAGTACTTTTCCCAGGGGTCATTGGATACGATTGACTCGTGAACCTTGCCTGTGGCTTACAGAATAAAGTCTATAGAGTCTATGCACTGCGGAAAAAACCGGGAAGATTCCGAGGCAGAGCTAACAAACTTTCCCCCCAGTGTAGAGAATAACTTTCGCTGTTTACTAACCTTAGACTGGTTTTTCCCCTCTGCTCCGATCTCCAACCCACAGAAAACTCGTCTGAGAGATCTCTACAATGTCTTGGCTGGTGGTGCTGCTGATCCTGTATGTGATCTGGGATGTCAACTACTTCATCCGCTGTGTCTTTACGGTCTTTGCCGGGCGGCTGTTCCAGAGCAAACGGAAGGTGACGGACACTACAACGATTTATGGCCTGTGCACCTCACAGGATGTGGACATCTTCATTCGGCACATGAACAATGCTCGCTATGTGCGAGAGTTGGACTTTGCCCGCTTCCATTTCTATGCTCTGACGGGTCTCTACGAGAAGATCCGTAGCCGCAGGGGTGGCGCCGTCCAGGGTGCCAGCAGCGTTAGGTATCGCCGCACCATACCCATCTTCCATCCGTACAAGATCACCACCAAGCTGGTGTGGTGGGACGAGAAGGCCATCTATCTGGAGCAGCAGTTCATCACGCTGGCCGATGGCTTTGTGCGGGCGGTGGCCATGTCCAAGCAGAATATTACCAACTGTGATGTTCTGGAGGTGCTCAAGTCCTATCCGGAGACGGCCAAGCGGCCGGAGAAGCCCGAGGAGCTCAAGCTGTGGCTGGACGCCATTGAGGTCTCCAGCCAGAAGCTGCGCAAGGACAAGTAGGCTTTGAAGAGGTGGCTTAGCTGATTCTTGCCTCTGTTACTTGGGTTTTTTTTATATACATACTATAGTTGTAATAGTCTGATCTTAATACTATAAATATTGGGAAAATATATATACTTTTGGATACATATTAAATCAATGTTTGATTAATTATCTATTATTTCTTAGTTATAAAATGTGGGAAATAAAAATCGTAGACATTAATAAATAACTGGTTTTGATATTTTTATAAAATTTTAGTTAATTTTTAATTAGTTTACCTTCTTTTCCACATTGTTTTATAAGTTTTTAATATACAATTTATCAGCTAAAAAATTGTGTTGTTTGTTTAAAGCTCGCCTCAGTTTCATTTCTCAACTTTCATTTATGCTAAATTTGATATCACGCAACGCAAAGTCGGTGTGGATAACTTTATAAATTGTTTTTGATTTTTTTTTTTTGTTGATTTTATTTTTGTATATTTTTTTTCTTGCTTATGATTAGTTTTCTTTCATTTTCTGGCTCCGTTATGGCTTAGGCCGTAATGCTGTCTCTTCGATTTTCGTTTTCTTCGGGTTACTTAACAGCACAACGAAGCTGGTTGCAACATCAGCGATTTGGCGGTCAAGAGATAAGGAAGAAAATACAAAACAAAAAAAAAAAAAAATAAAAATAATAAATCGGTTTGCGAATTTCACACAAAAAAATAAACATAAATAATGCAAAGAGCTTGAAAAAATGACAGCGGACATTTCTACAGAAAATGGAAATTAAGTTTAATTTCAGCAAAGCAATTTTGGTAAGCTCCTATAAATTTAAATAATTAAATAATATGAAATAATACTTATATTATAATAATGGTAATAATAAATTAAGTGAATATTTAATAAATTAAATAATAATACAAAAAAATTCAAATAACTTACCTAAGCCACATTCTATATATTAAAAAAATTTTCTATTTTAAGACAAATTTAAAATATATAAATTAAAATGGTCAAATTGTGTTTTAATATAGAAAATGAGTTAGCAAAAAGGTAAGTTGTTTTTTTTTAATTTGCAAGGTCTTTGAAATATTATAAAAGCTATCTACTATTTTATTCAAAACGTATAAAATAATACATAAATGAAAATGAATATAATGACAGTTTATCAATATATTATTTAACAGCATAGAACCACAGCAGCTATGGCTGATATTTATCACATTTATATCACTTTATTACTTTATAATTAGGTATACAGTGTATTTTATTTAGTTTTATTATTTATTAATAGCCTGAAGGCCTTAGTCCTAGGCCAGAGCTTAAGATAGTGTAATATAAAATTATATTTGTTATTACAATATAACATTTAATTATAAATAACTAATTGAATTTTGTATTTGTTTTTATTAATTTTGTAAAAAAAATTGTCATATTATTAAATTATTTCTTTAATTTTTCCAACTTCCCATATCACGATAATATGACATTATTCATTTAAAATTAGGTAAACAGTGTAAACAAATAAATATTTTATTTCATTTTGTTTTTTTGTGTTATGTATATTTTTAATTTTATAAATAAAATTTTTTCCATATTATTTTCTTAACTTTTCCAACTTCCCTGCCTTGCTTACGTAGCGGAAGTTCGTTAACCCCTTACGGCATTACGTTATGACAATGCAAATAGTGCAATAATTTCAAAACTGATATTATTTTATGTTAATCATTTATTTATTGTCATTTGTTTGTTCTTTCTTTTAGTTGTCGTTTTGTTTTTCTTTTCTTTTCTTTCCGCCATTAATTGTTATTCTTACGCCTCGCTACGTGACGTCACAGCTGTTGCAGCTGCTGCAACGGGGCGTATGAGTGATCCCTGACCACTTCCACTTCCCGTCGTTATTTTTGCGCCTGACAAACAAAACGAAAAAAGAAAAGAAATAAAATGCAGATCCATCTGCACAGCTTTGCGTTGGATTATTTATTTGTTGTTTGTTGTTGCTTTTGTGTTTTTTTTGTTTGTAGCTTTTGTGTTTAGTGCTTCGGAGTAGGCTCTTTCCACTCGCGCTTCGTCCGAAATGTGGATCAAAACGTGACACTGAAATCTAAACATAAATCTCATTCATAAAGTATGCAGACAACGCGCTCGGCTCCCGTTCTCTGTCGATCTCTCTCTCCTCTCGCTCGGAGTGTGCAACTGTCACCAGGAATGCACTGAAAAAAATGTATATTTACATAGTATACATAGAAAAAAATATAAATAATGATAATAGAAAAATAGAGAATATAGTGGGTTACAAGTATAAATCTATGAATGTTTTGGCTTAGGAAAAATGATATTTCAAAACTCCTTATACTATTATAATTTTAACAATTAAATTATAAATCTGCTATATAATTATATATAAATATTTATTCTATTATTTTATAAATATTATTTTTTAATAGAAATAATTCACCATTATTTATAGGTAAGGCAACTTTTTACACACTCGTGTAAATTTTTTTTTTCGAAGCTTCTTGTTAAATATAATATAGATAAAAATAATATATATATTTAATCCATTTTAACTTATAAATTAAAAATATGTATATTAATTTTATTATATATAAAAAATATTTATTGAAACATTTAAAATATTTTATATCTTTTTACTTCTAATATACTTGAATATCTAAATATTTGCATATATATATATATTTTTTAAGTGCATTGCTACCTAGCCTCCCTTTTCCCTCCCCCTGAACTGCTTGCAACCGAAGGCACCACTTCGGCTATTTTGCCATTCGTGTGGCAATTCGGCTGCTGCGCTGCGACGCGTCGCGCTTCTTGACTATTTTTAACCAACGTCGCGCAGAATTGTCAGTTTATTTTGAACAACCGCGGCGAGAGCATAGAACACGCAAATCGAAAAGAAAGAAACCATACCCCCAAAAAATTAAAAGCTCATAAAAGAATCTAGAAGAAGTGCAACGAAGAATCACAAATTGAAATTGTTAAAATTGTTAAAAAAAAAACAAAAAAAAGAAATACCTATAAATTGTGCTTGTTTTTGTTTGTTTCTGTGTTAAATAGTGCGAAAAGAAACCGTTAGAACCGTGAGATACCGATAACCGATAACACCACACGATACATGTCCTGTTTTGTATTGATATATCCCATATAGAAGCCAGAGATGCACTGGTGACGACAATAACAACGAACTTTTTGCAGTTTATTGACAGCAACTGCATACAACAACAGCAGCTATAACAACAACTATAACAACAACTACACCAAAACAAACTACAACAACAAAAAACCAGATTGAAAGCCAAGCCAAGCGGAGGAGCAACAACACAAAGGCACCAAACAACTTGAAGTAATTTGCAACTGAAAAGAAATGCGGCAATGGGGCACAAACAAAGTAAACACATAGATTGGCCGATCAGGCCTTAAAGCCAACAACACCAACAACTACAACAACACCAACAATTTTAACAACAAAAACAAACAACAAAAAAAAGAGAAAACTTTTCGTGGACGACACTTTATAGCAGCCACATAAAGTCAAGGGGAGGTCTCCACTGGTCAGATGGTGAAAATCTTTTCTTTAATGCTGCTGATCTTGTTGTCAATGTTGTTTGTTGTGTTTGTTGTTGTTATTGTTGTAGTTACTGGTTTGTATTTGTTGTTTGCTGCTGGCAAATGTCGTCGACTTGGCGGATCTTTTTAGAGTGCAATTGCCAACACACAACTGCTTCTTGACCTGAAGTATTGCCTATTTAAGCCGATTAAAAACTGCTTGAAATTTTTGAAAAACTTGGTGTGAATGAGATATTATGAAACTGCTTGAAATTTGAGTAAAACTTGGTGTGAATGGGATATTATGAAACTGTTTGAAATGTTTGAAAACTTCGTGTTCTTCTTCATTTTTAAAAAATTAAATTTATTTATATATGTAGTTATTTGTATTATTTTATTTATCAAGAACTGTTTATTAAATAAAATTGAGAGCTAGCGTATGTGTTATACTGTTTTATGTTATCATAGATTATTTCACAATAGTGTAGAAAATCTTGGTCTGAACTAGATATTATAATATTTCGAAATATATGTTTACCACAACTAATACTAAAAATTCGTGCTGCAAAGAATTAAATATAATTAGTTGAGCAATTTGGTACCAATTTCCCCATTCTTTTCTTTTCCTTCTTTTTTTTTGGTATGATAAATGTAAGCCAAGTGAAATTGTTGCTTAGGAATTTAATTAAACTTGGTCTTAATTGCAATTAATTTTTAAATTTATTGTTGAGTAGAAAAATGGGGTTTCTGTTACTGTAAGTTAATAACTTGAACGATAGTATAGGAGCATTTATTTATTTTTTTTTACTGTATACTTAATTAAAAATTAGGTTACAGGATAAGTATAGGCAGAGATGAGTATAGGAACAAATTTTAATGGTTTTAGTCATTTTTTTATTTATTAAAACTAAATTTTTTTTTTTTTTTTTGAAACAAGCTTATCTAAAGACATTCATTTCTCTTAGTAAGCTTGTTCTAAAAAATAATTCTAGGCAGTTAAAACAATTATGATTACAAATAAAATAGTTTCAAAAAATCACAAAAATATGTAGGTGTTGATATTTTAAGTAAAAATTATTGAAGTCTTGAATTTAATTAAAAATAAAAAGTCTATGAAAAGTGGGTCCATTATGTTCCATTTTTAAGATTTCAATACCTTTACAACTCTACATTTTAAAACGTAAAAATTATAGTGATAAAAGGGCTGTGATTTGTATATAAAATATATATTGTTGGAAATATATATATTTTTTTAATTTTATTATTTTATTTATAATTTAAATTTTTTTGGGGAAATGACGGCAATTTGAGTGGCATTTCGCTGGCATAAATCACTCTAGCCCACATCCGCAGCATCTCAGGTCCAGGCTCCTCGAATTATGATAAATGTGCAGCCAAGTGTACGAGGGGGTGGTGGGAGCGGGCGACGGACGGTGGGGTAAATCGCAAAATTTTCAGCGTCAAATGCCATTAAGCCAGTGCGCGTTATTGAGTTAAATTGGAAAATAAGCGAGCCAGCGACAGTTGCTCTTGTTGTTGTGTGCCTTTTGCAATTGTTCGCACTTGGAGAAGACGACAACGGGACTGCGACTGGAACTGGGACTCGGAATGGGGCTTGGAATGGGGAATGGAACTAAAACCGCGGCAATCCGTACTGGACAAGCCCCATGGGCCAAAGCCCATTAGCCTGCCGCTTACCCTCCGCGTCGCTTATTATTTGCACTATTTCATTATTATGTTTGATGCGGACGATCATCGTCGTGATGATAGTTATTCCAATTATAGTTTAGTGCTAGTGCTCGACCCTCGGCCAGGCGTGTTCCCATTCGCATTCGCATTCCGATTCAGAGTCCGCGTTCGAAGGGGTTACGGGTTCGTAGGCGGAGGATTCCGGGATTAGCTGGCACGCATGCGCCTGTCGCGTGCTCCGCTCTCTGGCGAAGATTTCAAGTTCAAAACCATTAGGTTAGGGGTTGTGGATGAATGAAAGAGATATGTATATAGGTCCGCCTTGAGGAGGGAATTTAATCAGTTTAGAAAGCAGTGTTTTCTTTAGGGTTAAAAGCTTACAAAAATTGGAACAAACGCTTGAAAATACAAGCAATTACTAGGTTATATTAATGTTTAAATATTTTAATTAATATTACCTTTATTAAGCCTATTTTAAAACAAAGTTTATAAGAATATCAAGAAAACGGTCCATCTTAAAAGCAATATTATCCTGCAAGCAGTGTAAAAATACCTTTAAAACAAGCAGTTATTTTTTTTAATCTTCAAACTTCAACTATATAAGAAGCTATAAGCTATTAATACATTAATGTTCAAATATTATAATTATTAATATATATAGAGACAAGCTGCGTTAGTTAATTTTTAAATAAATACATTTTAATCAAGTTCCTGCAAGCAGTCCATTCCAAAAACTTTAATTTCCCGAAAGCAGTTTAAAAGTACCTTTTAGAAAAGCAGTTATAAATCAGTTTATAAATCTTCAACATCTTTATTTTTGGGGACTGGAAGATGGTATAGAATAAGACATAAATGTTCAATTATTATAAATTTTGTATCAAGTTCAAGCAAGTTCCTGCAAGAAGTCCATCTCATAAACAGTAATATCCTGCAAGCAGTTCAAAAGTATCTTTTAGTTGAAATTGTTTCAAAACATTGAAAATCTTCACTTTTGAAGACTGGCAGAAGCTCTTCGCCATCATTCGTTCAACTGCCGCTTCACACGCAATCTTTATTGTTTATTTTTTGTTTTTTTTGTTGTTGTTGTTTTTTTTGTGGCCATTGAACACGAATGTTCCCAGATCCATGGAGCCTCGATTGCAGCACAACATGTGATCATTTGCATGAAACTGAAAAGTGATTCTTCTGCGGCGGCTTCTTTCCCAGGAAAGTCGAGATGAATGGAGATTTTTGGCAATGTTTTAATGTTCCAGATAAAGTCTTGATGGTTCAGAGATAACTGAGTTAGTTTTTAGCTTATTTACAATTTTATTTGGGCTTTAAACTGCTAAAAGAAATCATTGTTTTTTAATTTTCATAAAAGAGAAACGGTAATATGTCAAATATTAATAAGTTTACTTAAAATTTAAGTAAAAAATAGGTTTTTTGCTTTGTATTTAAAAATAAATTTGTAAATTATTAAATAATTTACTTGAAATTTAGGCAGGAATTTGTAAACTTGCGGAAATCAGTATTTTTTGTCTACTTTAAATTAAAACAGCAATTTTTAAATTATTAATTCGTTTACTTGAAATTGAAGTATAGTAAGTAATAGTTTAAATCAACAGCTGAGGACAATCTATTTATTTGTGGCCCTGGACATGGACCCCGTTGTTTGTCGTTAATTTTTTTGTGTCATTTTCTTGGTTTGTTTTTTTTTTTTTTTTTTTTTTNNNTTTTTTTTTTTTTTTTTGTCTTGTTGTTGCTTTAGTTATTGTTTTCATTCAATCATATAAAATATTTGCATAAACGGCTGCCCCCGTCCGTCCGTTCATGAATGTGCAACAGCTGCAATTGCTTAAACACACACCCCCGCTGGCAAACACACACCCGCACACACACACACACTCTACTCCAGTTACAAAAGGAAATGCCAATGGAAGCCATCAACAAAATAGCAAAAAAAAAAAATAATAACAACAAACAAATATAAAAGCCTAGAAAAAGAAAAATACAAAATAAGCTAAGCAAGAATCAACAAATATTTCGGTTTTGTTTAAATTTATGAATTTCTGTGTTATTTATACGTCGATTGGGGTCACCACACACTTGGTGTGTGTGCGTATACTTAATGGGATGGAAAACATATCGTATGGTTTATGCATTTGTTGTGCGAGTGTAAAGATATAGAAGGAAAGGAAGGGGGGGCTTCAAACCAGAAGAATTCCAGCCTAAAGTCGCTTTCCTTCCTTTCAGATCCTGCAATGGGCAATGCCGGCTATACATGCATTCGCCGCACCTTCTGCTGGCTCAACATCATTCTGTGGGTAAGTTTTAAGAGAAGGTTTTTATATATTTTCAATAGCTTAGGCATACAAAAATATATATATTAATGATTTATATTTAATTTTAAAATAATTGGGGTCATAGAAAAATTGTAAGCAATTATTAAATTGTCTAAAACGAAGAAATTCCCAACATTAAATTCAATTAAACCGCTTGAAAGCAGTTAGAATATTTTTTTAATAATAAAATAAATCAAAACATAATATTTAAACCCAAAATAAATCCAATTTAAGCATGTATTATATTTAAATATAATTAGAAAAAGTGATTTTATTATTAATTAAATTTAATAATAGCTTAGATTAAATTTACATTTTCAATTACAAATTTCATATAAACTATTTCAAGAATATATAAATAAATAATAAATATAGTAAAAGTAAAATATAAAATATAATAATCATAGCCCCTTGTACGTTATTCAATTTATTGATAAAAATTGAAACTACTCGTACTTCTATACATAATATTTAAGCTCAAATAAATATAATATAATATAAATAAATAAATCTGTTCATAAAAACCAAAAAGACATTAAGGGAAAATGTGAGTTATTAAATTTATGTACAAAACTTCTCATATCCCTCCAACTAATTTTAAAAATCAATTATCCATAATCTAAGCATTTAATTCATTTTTTTTTAAATCATAAAACCCAAAAATGTAAAGCATTTCCCCTTAGTGTATGAACGGATATGCAGCCACACACAGCCACACAGCATAAATATATAGAATCAGAATCAGAATAGCAATCGGACTCTGAGAGTCCGACTCAAAAGGTGTAGCAACAGCAAACCGAAGCCAGAACTTTTGCCGCCGACATTCGCTGTCTGCAGCGGAAGTGTCTTTGTAGTCGTTCGTCGCCAGCTGCATTGTCTGAGCGCCTGTCATTGTCTTTTCTGGCTTTCAGTTTTCCAGTTTCCCAGCTTTATAGTTTTCCCCGCTTTTCAGTTTCAACTTCAACTTCAGCTGCAGCTGCAGCTCCCAGATTCACTTCGTTTTCAGTTTCAGTTTCGGTTTTGGCCTGTGACTTTGACATTCAGCTGCAAATCAGCTTCCGTTTCCCCTGGCAACTGTCACGGGAGCAGCCTCTGTGGACATGCAACAGTTGCATTCAACTGTCAATCGGTCAAGGGGGGGTTTCCCTTTGGCAGCACTCGAAGAATCAGATCAGTTTCTTAAAGTTGAAAGGCAATTAATCAAGTTGTTGTTTATGTCTGGCGGTGGACTTTAAAAGGGGGTTATAAGAGATTGAAGGGGGTTTAAGGGGGGTTCAAGGAGGTTAAAAGAGGTTAAGGGATTTTAAAGGAGGTAAAAGGAGGTTAAAAGAGGTTTAAGAAGGAATTAAATAAGGTTAAAGAAGGTTAAAGGAGATTCAAAGAGATTAAAGGATGTTAAAGGTGGTTAAAGGTGGTTAAACGTGGTTAAAAAAGGTTATAGAAGGTTTAAGAAGGTTAAAAAATGTTATATAAGGTTTAAGTATCTTAAAGAAGGTTGTAACCTTCTTAAGAAGGTATTTTCTAATTCTTTTTCTATTACATTCTATTCTATTTCTATTTAAATTAAAAATTCTATTACTCTTAGTTCCAAATCTTAATAGTCTAAATTGTTTCTTAAGTGAAGATGCTCATTCCTCAATTAGTTTTAGTCGTAGTTCTACATTACCCTCTCTCTTTCTAGTTCAACCTTTCTAATTTCTAATTCCTGTTGTATAATTTTCCTGAATTTCCATTACCCATTTGCAGCTGTGTAGCTGCGCTTTCCTGGGCGCTGGACTCTGGCTGCGTCTGAGCTACGAGGGCTATGCCACGCTCCTGCCGCAACATGCCGCCCTCAGTGCGGACACCATTTTCATGGGCATTGGCGGCACTGGATTTGTGGTGAGCTTCTTTGGATGCTGCGGGGCCTGGGCGCAGTCCCGGTGTCTGCTAGTGCTGGTAAGTTGGTAGATTTAGGAAAGATTAGAATGTACCTCTGACTCCTACAATCTCTCCCTCCCCCCAAACCTAGTACTTTATGCTGATTGTAATGCTGTTCATGAGCGAATTCCTGGTGGGCTCCATTGCCTTTCTCTTCCGCGGCGGCCTGGGACGTACGCTGGCCAATGAGCTGCGCTTTGGCATCGAGCGTCACTATAATGTCAGCGATCGGGGCTCCCTGGTGGCGCCCTCGGTGTCCGCCATTTGGGATAGTGTTCAGCAATCGGTGAGTTGTCTAGTCTAAGTTTTTTCATTACCAAAAGTCTAATTAATACCTAAATCCTTTTCCCAGTTCGAGTGCTGTGGCGTGTCCTCGTACGAGGACTGGTACGACATCCAGACATGGCCGGGTAAGCGCTGGGTGCCCGAGTCCTGCTGCCGCACTCTGTACGATCAGCGTCAGGTGCTGACTGAGGGATCTGGCGATGGACTACTGCGCGCTGATTGCGGCAGGTAAGGGTTATATTCTTCTCAAAAATAATCCTTCTATACCTCCCCAATTATCCTTACAGATCCGAGAACCCCTCATTGTGGTGGGACAAGGGTTGTGCCCACTCCCTGCAGAGTTGGTTCACCGGCCAGCTGAATGTGGTGGGCGCCGTTGGCTTGGGCATTGCCTTTGTGCAGCTCTTTGGCCTGATCACCTCGATGCTGCTCTTCTGCACCGTTAAGCACAAGCGGGCCTCGGACACCTACAAGTCCTACTCGCCCTCGATTGATCCCCAGACCCGCACCAGCAGTTGGGAGGACTGAACGCGTCTGTAGCTACATTGGATGTTGGATGTTCCAAAAAAATAATATGTTTCGAGCTTCGAAAATCTCTCTCCCTATCTATCTATAATTCCTTGTCTTTTTTCTTTGTTAACTCCGTTTAGTTTGTAAATCAATCAATGCGACGAAATGTGCCAAAAATTAATTTTTAATGGAAAGTGTACTCGTATTATTATAATTTTATCCTTTTTTTTTTGTTTTTTTTTTTATTGTAATTTGTAGGCAAAAACATATTGAAAAAATGTAGTGGAAACAGGCCATCTTGCAATGAATAGCAGGGTGGAGAGGGTATTATGCTCTGCAGTAAATTCAAAAATTAAAAAAGCTTCCCATAAAAATACTCCCACTGAAAATCAGTGTAAACAAGGCATAACAAGCTTCCCATCAAAAATGTTTCCACTAAAAATCAGTGTGAACAAGGCAATAAGTTTCACATAAAAAATTATTCCACTAAAAATCTGTGTGAATAGGACATAAGGCTTCCCCTTAAAAATTCTCCCCATAAAAATCAGTGTGAATAGGGCGTACAGCTTCCCATTAAAAAGTTATTCCACTGAAAATCAGTGTAAACAGGGCATAACGCTTCCGATAAAAAAGTTCTCCCACTGGAGTTCAGTGTGAAGAAGGCATAATGTTCTCACTTGACATGCAAAGATGTTTAGTTAGCGGTGTATCCATATTGTGATGTGCTCTCTAGTAGTATAGTGTCCGGTCCAAGGCCTCAGTGTATTAAAAAAAAAGAAATAGGTTACAGTGCGTTTCATAAAAATCAGACTAAAGTTGAAAAATTGAAAAAACAAATAATATTACAAACTCACTGTAACCGAAATACACAAGGCCCAAGGCTTAATTATGCTCGTAACCCTTTAACTAAATCAATATATCAGCTATACATAATACCTACATATATATTTATATATTTATATATATATTATACAAATTATATTTATGTTACTTTATGGAACTTTGTAGTATTCGAAATAGCAGAAACATCAACTGCCCGCAGAGCAAGGAAGATAACGAAAAAAAAAACAACAGCCCAGCAGATGAAGAGGAAGAAAAGGATATATAGTTAAAGAAAATATTACTATTATTATAACTATGAGTATGATTATTTTATTTATACATACATATTTATATATCGAAATACATTCCTACACAACTTGTTCGTGTTAAGTTACAAAATAAATTAAAATATTTATTTAAATTACAAGAAACGAAAAAAAATAACAAGCAAGCAAGCAGTTTTTAAGTCCTGTTTACCGTTAGAGTCCCACCAATCTTCCACCGATAATATCCAGCTGAGCGGTAATTCCCTTGGTCACGCTGCGGGCCAGCTCTTTGGGCTTCTGGAAGGGAAAGAGAGGGAGTAAGAAAGTAAGTGAGAGCAGAGAGTAAGAGAGTGTACAGCTTGGTAAGTTAATAGAGAGAGTCAAAGAGAAAGCGGCACCTGACCTTGCTCAAAAGAGAGGCTCGAAGCCATTGCATAAGCAGTGCAAGCAGTCAAGTTGCTCTTTTGGCTTTTTTTTACCGCCAATTTTGAGCTTTATAATTTGAGTCTTTTAAAATTAATAAAAAATTTAATTTTGTAAAAGCTTTATTTTTTTATTTTTCCCTTTCAATATAAATTATAATTAATTTTTTTATTTCTTGAAAGTAATTAAAATTTTCAATTTGTAAAAGCTTTTATTGTAATTTTTTCCTTTTGATATAAATAATATTTAATTTATTTTCTTATTTCCTGAAAGTGTACAACACTGACCAAAAAGCTTATGTAAACCGCTTTGCGCCGAAAGTAATAAATAAACAAACAAAGAGGCAGCCGCAATTTGGGCAACTCACCTGTATGAAGGTGTTGAGCAGGTTGGAGAAGGCCTCGTAACCGTTGACAAGAGTCCGCGATATGCCATCGAACATGTCGCCATTATTGCCATACTTTTCATGCTCACTGATGGTGTCCAAAATGGGAGCAGGCTAAGGATATGGATTGGGTTTTGGTTAGTGAATTAAAGGATAACAGGATAACTATTAGTACTTACCTGGGCAAGTTCCGCCAGCTTCTTCTGACTATTGTCATAGACACTGAGCACCTTAGAGGGTATGGCCTCCTGCTCTAGGTTCACCGATTCTGCGGTCTTTGCAGGAGTGGGCAGCAGGGAGATCTGTGGGGAAAGGATATAAATATATTTAATATATATTTTCCTTAAATAATTTAAACATAAGCCTAACTCACCTTGAACCCGGCTTCACTGGCCTCCGCCTGTGTGGCCTCACCGGCAGCTGCTTCGGCCACATCGAAGGCATCCTGGGCACCAAACTCAGCGGCCGAGACCCGGGCATCAATGGGCGTGGCGCCATCGGGCGTGGCCGGCGCCAGAGGTGCACCGGAAATGGAGTGCAGCAGAATTGCAGCAACAAGCAGGAACAGTATCTGCATCTTTAATATATATTTAACATATATATATTGATATATAATCCTCGATGAGCAATGCCGCGTTGCGATGTCTGTGAAGTCCAAAATTCAACTGAATGGCCGCGTCTGCGCAACGATTTTATGGACTTAACCCGACCAAACTCTTTGGACATTGAGCTGCCGCCGCTCAGCTTGCCTTTCAGCATTTAGTTTCAGTTTTCAGCTTTTAGTTTCTGCTTTTTTCGGGAAGGGGGGGAGGGAATTCGGGGGCTAACGACTGCGAAAGCCACTGCCAAGTGATACCAAAAGTTTGTTGATTTGTTTTGATGGCCAAAACGAGTGATTGAGTAAGGTAAGGGCTGGTACTGTGACTGGGGAGGGGCTTCAATCAATGATTGTTTGCTCACCTGATTTGATTGCTGGGGAAACGGTGGGACTTGGACAAACGAGGGAGTGATCTAATATTAAAAATATAAATATATATAGTTTTGTATTAAAAAGAAAATAAACAAAAAATTCAAATTAATCAGTTATATAAAATTATTAGTAATTCTTTAGTTAAATCAATTAGATATTGTATTATATTATATTTATTTAACTTAAGAGTACTTTGATAAGAAATATAACACATTAAAACATATATTTTCTATATTTTAAATTATTTTTTTAATAAATTATATGAGATATAGTAATAGTTAAAATAAATATATAAGAAATTGTGAAATTATATAATATTTTATTTATTTAATTTAAAAATATTTGTATACAAAATATTAACCTTTTAAAACTTATTTGTTCTAAATTATCCATTTTAATTTTATCACACGAAAACTATGAATTATTATTAATAGTTAAAGTAAATTCCTTAGGACTTTTAATCTTATATTTATTAAATATAAAAAAATATATATACATATAAAACTATAAAATTTGTATTTAATATTTTTCAATTTTTTTTTAGGTAATATTATTTATTTATTCAAGGTAATCTAAGAATTAAAAGAAATTTTTAAAGTACATTTTATATTATTAAATTATTATATTATATTTGAATTATTTTAATTTAGAGCTTGTATTATTATTTTTATTAAATTTAAAGTGTAATAACCTAAAAACATATTTACTTTATATTTTATATTTATATTTTATAATAAGAAATCTAAAAATTAAGATAAATATTTAAAATAAATAGTGTGTCATCGAATTATTATATTATATTATAATTATATTAGTTTAATCTCAATTTTCTGATTTTCTTTAAAGATTAAAAGTATTTAGAAATCAAAACTTCCTAGACATCAGGCTTAAATTATTAAAATATTTTACTGGAAAGGAATATTATATTTAATATATATACTATTTAATTTTAAATTCTTTCTATAAATATAATTTTAATTTTCCCTTACAAAACCCTTCTTGACTGTCACTAAAGCCGCTTTATTTTTGCAATAGTGCAGCGCAGTGATTGTAATAATAAATAGCAACAACAAATAGCACTAAAAACGGTAACAGCAGCGCCCGAAATAACAAAAACAACAATAAATAATAAATACAAAAAAAAAACAACATTAAACGTTTGCAGGCAAAACCGGCAACTTGTTGCTGGCCGCTCCGTGTGTGTTGCTTGGCCACAAATGTTGCCGCCAAACGACTCTGTCTCTGTCTGTCGCAACAATGAGGAAGGAAACCGTTCGTTTACTCAGTTAGTTGGTCAATCGGCAGCCAGCTTTCCAGCTCCACCGCCCCCCTGTCGCCCCCGCACCACCCACGGGAAGATTGTGCAATTGTCACTTTACACTGGCAATAAATTGAGGGGGAAAAAGTTAAGTTATGATTAAGAAAAATTAATTTTTAATATATAAGTTATATAAAAAGAAGAGATTCGGGATGATTATAAATTTTTAAATATTTATTAAAATGGTAAAATAAAAATGTATATACATATAATTTAAGATATTTTTTAGATATTTTTTATTATTCATTTTTAGATATTATTTAGCTTTATTTATTTTTATATTTTCCTTTTGTTCATTATATATTATTTAATTTTTTTTTTTCTAATTCTAAACTTTACTGTAAACAATAAATATTTTTTTAGATACGGTTTAAGCTTTGAGAGTATTCAAATAATTTTATTTTAAGGATTAAGAATTAGAAGACATTTTACTTATCATTTGGTCTTGGAAATATAACCTAAGTATCCTTTTCTAAATACAACCTTAAATACAACCCTAGAACAACATTTAGAAACCTAGTTAATTAAATACATATATCAAATTAAATTATATATATTTTTTTTTAAATTTTTTTATTTGTATTTTCAGTAATTAAGAGTTTTTCCCACAGCCCACAACCGACTTTATCAATTAAGTGTGATTTTATTTGGTTTCATCGCTTTGCCCATGTTTTCAGTGTTTTTCCTTCCCTTGTGTCATAAGCTGATCGCTCTCGCTGGAGAGTCTTCTTCCTAGTCCAGCTTCCAGAGCGGATCAAACTTGTACTCCTCGTCGTATAGGACCTCGTCGTCAATCATCACCACCAGGGGCTGGCGCGGATCCTCCGGGGACGTAATTTCGGCATTTCGATCCGCTCCAGCAGCCTCCTCCTTCTGGGCAATATCTATCTTAAGCTGCTCCAGCATCCTCTGCTGAGTATCCATCTGGGTCTTAAAATCGATCATGCCCTTCACCTCACGGATGTTGCGCTGGAACTTCTTCATGCGATCCCTCTGCTCGAGAAGAGCCAACGGCTGGCGGGGCAAGTAGCCATGGCCGAAGTAGTGCGTCCGCTTGAAGCTTCGCAGCCACCGTGATGGCTGCGTGTTGCGCTTTTGGGCCTCGGTCCCACGCGGCTGCTGCACGTGCTTCTTGTAGTACATATCTGTGGCGGACGGATGGAGGGACGGAGGAGGGCAGTTTGGTGGTTTATCCCTCTAGCTTGACCACCCCCCCAAAAAAAAAACTTACCCAGGGTCATCGAGGCCACTTCGCCAGTAAACGGCACCTTCTTCCGGATGTGCGAGAAATGTTTCTTGTTCACTTTCATTTTCTCAATTTATCTTGCGTTACGTTTTAGCTGTTGATTTTTTCCTATTGATTTTCTGCTGCTGCTGCTGCTGCTGCTATGTTGTGATTACTGTTTTTTTCGCTTTTGAAATATTCTGAAAGTCCTGCTTGGATTGATCTCTTCTTTCCAACTTTTAAGGGTGGACCTTATTTTGAATTGAAACATAACAAATTATACAAAAATAAAAATAATAAAAACGTATATAAATAAATAATAAAGCTTTCAAATTCCAAGTTTTTAAATTATTTTCTTTTTAGGTTAAAGCGTCTATTCTATTGAGCCACCCTAAAGATTCCTTAACTGGAAACACTCTCTGGCCTCGCTCTCGTTTTCTAATATCTAAAAGAAGTTTGGAGCTCTCTGAAGCGTGCCACTCTCGATTCACATCTTTCCGTTTATTTTGCTGCATTCCAATATTCCAAATATTTTCTCCAATCGCATTGCATTTGAAATGCACAAGGAAGAGCGAAGGAGAGCGCTTATTTTTTTTGGACCTCCCGCAGTAAATAACAAAATGAGCGAAGACCATCCATTTTCATTTCCTTGTTCCCTTCTTCGTTATGGTTTTTCGGCGCCAAGTTAAGTTTTGTGTTTCTTGTCCTTGAAAATTGAGTGTATGCAAACGCAACTGCTCTCTCACCCAGAGAGCGAGGCTGGAATGCGATTCACTCATTGCCATTTTGCATAATTTTTGGCGCTCTCGGACGAAACGGACGTAAAAAGAAGGGCTCCGTGCAGGAGGATCGGCGCGGCGGTGAAAAATTAATTTTAAAGGAGTTTTTCCTACGCTAGTGCGGAAAATTCAGTGGCCAAAAGTTCGGGAAGTTGTTGCGCCCCCGGAGAGATGAGAAACAGAGTGAAAAGTTCGGGATAAGGCCTAGAAATGGCAGCCGGATTGCTCTCCTGTTTTTTGTTTCTTTTTTTTCAGTTTCTAAAGCAAAGCAAATTACATTGCGTTGCATCTGGCTAATGAATTTTGTTGTTTTTTTTATGTGCTAGTGCAACAAATCAGAGTGCTAAACCTTCAACAAGTTAGAAGGTTTTTTCTCCTTTTTTTATGTGTGTTTTCGTCTTCTTATTTGACATTGAAATCTGCAGCAACAACACATGTGAGGGTGAGTGAGACAAATCTAGTTACTCTTTTCCGTTTTCCTTGATTTTCTGTGCTTTCGCGCGCGCAATTATGTCGCTCTCTTGTCCCGCTCTTGTGATGTACAAAGTGGAACTTAAGAGCGAGAGCGGCACGTACAGAGAGTACGATCCTCTCTTATTGTTGTAAGTGTTTACATTTGGACAGTTTTGGCAATTTGAAAATCTCTAAATCCTGTAAAGAAAAAAACAAACTAAATTTCCATTGCATTTAATTTATATAATTATACTTCTACTTTAAGCCTTATTTTATTATATATTTCTATTGCTTAAAATATATTATTTTTTTTTATTAGAAATGATCCCTAATATAAAGCTTTGAAAAGTAATAAACTAAAAACAAAAAATATACTTTATTGATGGCGTTACATTAATCGAATTCAAACATATTTTTATAATATTCTAATATTGGAAAAGCTAAGCCAAAAAGCTAAATATTTGTAGATATTTACTCACTAATATATACAGCAACCTTCTTCCTCCTTCCTCCCTTATTAACAGAGCAACTATCCTTTACCTTCTATAAAATCAGTGAAATTAAAAAAAGAACAAAAAAGAAATAAATTTAAAATAAAAATACTTTTAAATAAAACAACATTTTATGTAAAAATAATTAATCAAGTCAAAAATAGAATAATAAGAATAAAACTTGCGCCCCAAAAAGATAATGCATTACTATAACATCAATTACTTAATTTAAAATCTGCAAGTTGTCGCTGTCGTTTCGCAACTCCCCCGCTAATTTTTAATTGAAAGTGTTGCCTCAAATGTAGTATATACATAGATCCCACATACATATATCATATATCAGTTCCAATTGGGCTAGAAGTACACGCTCCGATATCTTTTACGGCCGAAATGTAATTGGGATTTGCGGTGCTCGTTCTCAACGATCGTCGACGACGACGAGGGGCTGACGCAAGCGGCTAAATATTTTCATTTTTGGTGGCCTTATCAAGCGTTTATTTCTATATATATATAAATATATATATCTAGAGCTATGGTAGATACACACATACAGACATATATTCATGATTTGCTTTCGATTTTTTATTGGAAACTCCGGTGACACGGGCACACACGCTCGCCCGCGGATTATTTACAGTGTTTTTAGTCAAAATAATAGCAACTAGTGAATACAAAGTTTCCAACAAATTGCAAACAAAAATTAATATATATATATATATATAATTATGGTAGTAAAAAAAAAATAATATAGCATAAAGATGTGGATTATGATAGATATATATGCATTATAGAAAGCCGCTGCACCTCCGATTTTGTACTCTCCTTCGAATTTCTGCTCCTTCTCAAAACTTATTGCACAAACATTTTGGATTTTTTGGGGGAGCCTCCCCTCAGTTCCCAAACTTGATGGACTTCTCCGCTTGATGGGAGGAGGAACCATGATTGAAGCTGGCACTGCTCCGGTTGGTGCCATTCTTGAGGATGCCATTCGACGAGGAGTGGCTGCTGCTGCCCGTCTCTCCGTTGATTTTTCGCAGGGTCTCACGCTTATTCGTCCTGCCCTGGTCTCCGTACTCGCCAATGGTCACAGTTCCCAGACGCAGGGTCCGACGCTGCTGCTGTTGCTGCTGCTGTTGGCTTGGGGCGCCTCCCGTTTCTGGCGAGGATGCCTTGCGCAGCTGAACGGCATCGTAGTCGGGCTGGGGAGTGATGGGTGGCCGGAAGCCGCCCACACTTATGCTGGCACTGCGCATGGGCGACAATGGTTGCTTGGCCTTGAAACCATTTCCGTTTCCATTGCCATTTCCATTTCCGTTTCCGTTGCTCAAACCATTTCCTGTGTTTAGCTTGAGCTGCGAGGGGGCTGGCATCTGCTTTGGCTGGGAATTGGCGAATTGTGGTGGCTGCAATAGGGAATGTGAAATTAATATAATTTTAAAATAGTTATATATCTAAGGTCAAGTCCAATAAATATATCAATTGATGATTGAATTGATTGATCAAGAAATTTCTATTGATTTTTCAAGGATTTACTATAGTTTCTAGTAATAAAACCTTTTTACTCCGGTAAAATATATAATTGTAAGGAATTTTGTAAACTCTATATATATATATTTACTTCTAAAAGCAATATATGTTTATATTTGCTTTTAAAAGAAGCACATAATTAGTTAAACCCATAAAACAAAGGGATAACTGAACCAAACTGATTCATTTTTTTAATATTAGTGAAATTTTTGGGCTCTATAATCAGTATTTTATTAGCTGATATCACTAAAAGAAAGTTTAGACTAGATTAGCTTTCGAAATTAGTTCCAGGAAAGCCTTATAAAGCTGTTGTATAGGGTTTTTATGGTGAAAACTAATCAAAAGTCATTCTGATTTTGAAATTTCATAATTAAAACTATTTTTTAAACTATTTATATTAACCCAAAAAAAAAAAAATAAACATTCAGCCAATTGTTGTTTATTCGAATTTTTGTTGTTGAATTTTATTGATTGGACTTGAACACGAATCATTCGCTTACCGGAGGCGGTAATTGCGGCTGTTCCGGCGTTACCAGGCTGCCGTTCTTCTGTGCTCCTGCTGGCTGCAGGCGATTGCCATTGCTGTTGCTGTGGCTGTGGCTTCTGCTGTTGCCATTGGTAAAACCATTGGTATTGATACTGTTGCGATAGCAGCTATCATCGGGCATAATCGAGGTGCGCTTCAGCGTCTCACCGCGTTCCTGTAGGGCCAAAACAAAGGTACCGGATATTAGCAAGTATATAAATATATTAATATAATATATAAATTAATTAAGACTAAGATATCTTTGGGACTACCTGATATGTGGACATGGTGACCAGGGGTCGGCCCATGCTCACCGGCCGCATGGTGGGCATAACCCCTGACCCATCATCATCGGCCCCCTCTCTGTTTTTCACCCTCAGCAAACTCATTTTTTGTATTCCGGCCGTAATATTTTGCGATGCGTTCTACAGCGAGCTATTGCCAAGACTGGACGCCCATCCATCTATCGACGACAACGGGCGGCGCAGTTGCTCCATAGCTCCGCGATTAGATAAAGCCATTGAGGAGTAGTCACTACTCAAAAAAAAAAAAAAAACAAAAAACAACACCCAGCCCTCTGTTGTTTGCTTTTTGGCCATTTGTTTGCCATTGCTCGCTTTTGTTTTGGTTCCTCTAATTTTCTCGCTCTTTCGCCAGACCGAAGGATGAGTCATCCTCAGCCGCTGGCCGAATCCCTCATATCTGATGGGTGCGGGAATTCTAGCCGAGCCAAAATTGGTAACCGCAAACGCACGCTCTGGGGGCGTCATCGATAACCATTGGCCTGTCATTTAGCGAACGACCAACATGATTGAGTTCTGGGAACAAACGTCCATAAAAGGCTCTTCATTTGAATTCGATTGTGTTATCGAAAACCAAGAAAGAGTTGATAAATAATCGCCTGGTGATCGGAAAGTGATTCTTAAATGCAATTTTCAAACTAAATCGAAGCCAGTAAGTTAATTCTGCCAGTGGAAGAGTCTCTCTAATAGTAGATTAAAAAGAAATATCATCGATATTTACAAACAGTTAATTATCGATATTTCAATCTTTGTCAAATCCACTCGTTATATCGATTACCATGCATACATTTTTACTAAACTACGTTAACTAATCAATATCTTGTGTTCCAAAACTACAACTATCGATATATGATAATTTAAATTTCGACAAAAATTCGATAATTTTACGATTATCGAAATTTAGCAAAATATTTCAACAATAGCTTAAATTTTATTAAATCAAAATAAGGTATTGAATTTATTGAAAAAATATAAATTCGATATTAAGTATTGAATATAATGAAAATTAATCAAAAAATTTATCTAGAAACTAATAAAATTCGATATTACAACGATTACCCAAGCCAGTAAAAATTTCGATCACATTTTATCATCATAAAATCAAAATCATGTAATGGTTATGTTAAAAATTGATTGTTAAATCAATCATAAACTTCTAACAAATTAATATTAGAGCGATTATCAAATCAAAATCAAAATATTTCGATTACAGATCATCGTTCATACGCACTCCTTTTGATCGATCTTTTTTTAAGCATTTCATTCTTAGCCCGATTAGTGCTCCCCCTCATTATATACAAAGCAATCTGAGCAATCGGCTGTGGCGCCGCTTATCGATCTGCCCGATAAGATGCCATCGGTTGAATGGGGCCAACGGCAATTCATAATAATAATCAAACCCCAAGCAGCCCGCAGCTCTCCCTGCACACCATCAAAGGGGCACTTGGCCAGTCGAGTGGCCAACCACTTGAGGGCCTGTTGGGTAACTAACCAACAACTACCAACTATCCAACTACCAACAATAAACTATTAACTACCAACAATGGGACTGATCGCAGGGGGTTTTTCAGGGTGCTTTTTTGGAGGGGCCTGAGCCCCCCGCGTCTCTCCCGCCTCCGTCGACAAGTGCAGACTGCCAAGTCCCTCAGTTTGCAAATCTTGGATCTTTTGACCTTTGCAAGGGGCCGACAACACTGGTCAACAAAATCTAGTTAACAATTTGGTAATTAGTAAAAATTTTAGAAAAAAACTTTGAAAGAGTCTTGAGTAGACGTTTAAACCAAAAAATGTTACTTATCTTCTCAGCACTTTTAACCTGCTGACCAGTGTCATCGATATTTAATGTTAATGTTGCTTAGGTGCTGTTCTGCTGCAGCTTAGTTGCTGCTGCTGCAGCTTAGTTGCTGCTGCGATGCTGCTGTTGCAGTTGCTCACCTTGTGATCGCTCTCATGGAACCCGTTCCTGAACATACGCTGGTGCGCCCGCTTGAATTCATCCATCAGCGCCGTGTGCTGATCTCCGCCAGCTCCATTAGGTCCACCAGCTCCTCCAACAGTTCCTCCTCCTCCTCCTGATCCTCCTCCTCCTCCTCCTCCACTGCCATTGCTGCTAATGCGTTCGCTGCCCTGCAATGTGACAGCCACGCCAGCAACATTCGCCCGCTGGCGATGCGACACTTGGCCAGCGGAGGAGCTGCGGTGGCTTCCATTGTGCGCCGCCAGCTGCCGATCACCGGTTCCACAACCAATTCCATTTCCATTGCCATCTCGATCTCGATCTCTATCGCGATCGCGATTGTTGCGCTGCTGCTGTTGCTGTTGCTGCTGCTTCTGCAATGATTCCAATTAGTTTGCCGGTGAAGCAATCTGTGACAATGCACTTAAAAAAACCAGGTTTATGAAAGAATTGGATTTGATTTGAAGAATTTTTTAGGTTTCAAGGATTTACCAATTTTATAAGAATTTGTATGCATATCATTTTTTTTAAATAATTAAGATTTATAAAATGTTGATGTTTTTAAAAATTTTATGATTTTAAATTAAATTAATAGGATGTTAAAGATTTTAATATTTTTTAAATTATAAAATTTTAAAGATATTTAAGATTTTTAAGATTATTAATAATGAGTAAACAAGATTTGTTGAATTTCTATGATTCTTAGTATTTTTATAATTTCTAGGATTATTTAAATAATTGAGATTTTAAAGCATTTGTTAATTTTACATATTTTTAAGATTTTAAATATTCGTTATGATATTTGAGCTAGTTAAGATTTTTATTTTAGATATTTAATATTTTTGAGATTTTGTTGGATTTTAAAATTTTCTTAAATTCCCAAAATTTCTAAGATTTTTAAGATTTAAAAATTTTCTTACGATTTTTAAGATTTTTAAGACTTTTAATATTTTTGAGATTTTGGTGGATTTTAAAATTTTTGTAGATTCCTAAGATTTGTAAAATTTAAAAAATTTTTAAGATTTAAAAAAATTTTTAAGATCTTTATAATTTTTAGGATTTTTAAGACTTTAAAGATTTTGAAGATTTTTAAGATTCTTAAGATTTTTAGATATTAAAGATTTTAAAAAAATTTAAGTTTTTTAAGATTTTTAAGATTTTTCACAATTTTCAGTTTTTTCAGATTTAACAAATTTGTAAGATTTTTAAAATTTTAGGAATTTTTAATAATTTTCAGAACTTTAAAAATTTTAAAATTTCTAAGACTTTTAAAGATTTTTCTGATTTAAAAATTGTACATTTTCTTTTAATTATTAAGTTTAAGATGGCATTTAAAAATTGTATAAAATAGGAACACGGATTTCACCATTTTATAATTTAATAATAATATTTAAATGTTTAATTTAAAATACTCCGAAAAATTGTAATAAGCATTTTCTCTCAGTGTTTTCCGTGCTCTGTGAGTAATGTTCATGGAAAATACCTCTTTGCGCTTCTTGAGCTCCTCGGTTATGGCACTGGAGAGACTGCTACCGTTGCCGGCGGCACCACCGTTGCAGCCATCGTTCATGGCCGGCGGTGGTGGAACAGGTGCTGTTGCTGCCGCTCCTCCTTCTCCTCCTCCTCCCGATCCTTGTCCCGATCCCAAAGTAGATACAGAACGCGCCACCGATCCTGAAGCATTGACTGGACGCAGGTGGCTGCGTTTCATGGTGGTGCTACGGGACTGTGTCCGCTCCGCAGTCACCACCTGCTGCTGCTGCTGGCTGCGACTGGACAGTCCGCTGGCGGAGGAGCTGCCAACAGACTGGACCGGACTGGAGCCGCCAGTGGAGCTGGAGCTGGCTATGTACGTGTTGTTAATGGAGGTGCCCGTCTCGGTCAGCTTGATGATAGTCTTATTCATCTGCTTGTGCACCTCGACGCCCTGCGACCAGGTGGCACCTCCAGGCGTAGTTCCTGCTCCTGCGGCGCCTGCTCCCTCTTCGCGCACCGCTGTCAATCGCTTGGACTTGGCATCCGCCCAGCAGGGACTCTGATCGCCGGTCACCGAGCTGGCCGAACTATTGTAGCCACTGGATTCGCCCGGAAAGAGATCACAGCCGGCTGCCGTTCGGACCACCATGTCCAGCTTGCTGCTGCTCTTCATCACGGCCACCGCCTCGCTGAAGAGAACGTCGGAGAAGTCGATGCTGTTAACGCTGAGGATCTGGTCACCGGGACGCAGACCCGCCTCGCGGGCCACACTGCGCTCCTTGGTGAACTGCACAAAGATGCCGGGCTTCCACTCGGGACCCTTGCAGATGCCCAGCCCCAGTTTGGTTCTGGGTGCCACATGCAGGACCACACTGATGTCCCGGCTGGCGCCACGACCACGTTCGCCGCCGCTCTTGAAGGAGCTCTCCGAGGGCGTGCCACTAACGCTGGGCAGCTTTACCACGCTCCAGGACAAACGCTCCTCCGGTTGGCTGGAAAAGGATACAGAAATTGATAAGAAAATTGGGAGGTACAGCTAAGGATCTCTGAGGAATCTTGTGATCCAGCTGAAACTATATAGAGAGTCAAAGGAGTTTATGATGTCTTACTCTCTAACAGGCAGCATTCCCACTCCTCGCACCTTCAGCGTGACCCTATCCTGGCTGGCCACCAGCTGGATGAACTCCTTGTGCACGGCATCGTCCAGGCGAAAGCCATTAATCCGCAAGATCTGATCACCAATCTAGAAAGGGAAAAGGGAAATGTGGACACGTGTGTGAGTGGGTGAGTCACAAGTCATCACGTACAAGTTGCGAACGTGACTTGGGTTGGATGATTGGAGCCAGTGAACCAATGATCCAGTGACCCACTTACCCTCAGTCCCTTCAGTTGCGCCTCACCACCATGCTCTACGTGGGAGACAAAGAACCCGGTGCCATGCTCCCGCCCACCACGCACTGTGAATCCATAGGTGCTGCCCCTCTCTGGCCCACCGACAAGGAGTCGCCTCTGGTGTGGCCTCACCAGACGGAGTACGCGTAGCCGGGAGCTAGCCGGGATGGCGCACCATGAGGAGGCTGCTGTTGTGGTCAGGGTCATGACATCGCTGGACGCCGAACTGGTTGTCGATCCCTGCATGCTGCTGCTGCAGTCTGTGGACGCAGAGGTGGATATGGAGGCGGAGGCCGCTGTCATCGTCATCATTTTTGTTACGGATTTTTAAAGAGAGCTGCAAAGAGGATATGTTCCTTATTTACTATACTATAAATAGTGGAATTAATCGATAATATAATGTATTTCAAGTTATCGAATTTATCGATCATCTAATTTAATTTAAAAAACAACTTATAAGCTATAAGAGAAAAATAAAATTCTATTTCAAAATTAATGTCATATTTTACACTTTTCAAAGAGGATAAAAAGATGTCTCGATTTATTAAATGCTAAAGATCATCGGATAAATCGATAATCTAATCTAGCAATAAGCTATCGTAAGAACAGATTAATTATATTTCAAAAACTACTTGTGAACTATAAAAGAGAAACCTAAATTCTCAGTTTAAAATTAATGCCTTTTTAGATTTCCAACGTTATTCAACTTTCAAAGAGTATTTAAAGGATATATGGCAATAAAAAAGCCGACAAGTTATCGAATTAATCGATAATCGAATTAATCGAAGTAAGCTATCACAATCTTTTTACATTTCAAAAACTTCTCGTAAACTACAGAAGTGGAACCTAAAAAGAGGCTTCTTCTATCTCTGACATTTTCCATCTTTCATCGATTTAATCGAAGCAATAAGGGTCTCTTATTGCTTCGATTAAATCGATGAAAGATGGAAAGATGGCTAGTGTCTAGCCAATCGATATATCCCCGATGAGTTGCCAAAAAATCGAATTAAGCGGATTCCATGCGAAAGTTGAAGAAAGTGGGGAGTGTCTGTCTGGGAGGGAACTCCCCCCCGTTCCCTGTCTCGTGTCTTCGCACTGTAAAGACGTGCTCAGTGTGATAAGTAATGAGCGAAGAGGACGCAGAATGCAAGGCGAGACGAGACAGAGATGGAGCTACACACACTCGCACACACGCATGTGTGTAGTTTTGTATGTAAACAAAGTGAGCAAAACTTGAACTTGCAATCGAAAATTCACCGAATTGGGTCACACGCATCGACAGAGGCGCTGCTGCTGGTGCTTTGACTGCACTGACAAAAAAGAAAGTAGCTCAAATTAAAACATCTAATTAATTATTTTTTTATTTTATATACAAATATTAATTATTAAATTTTATTATTATTGTATATTAATGTTTTATTTTTAATTACATATATATAATTATTTAGTATGTAATTATTTTTAAATTGATTATTTTATGGTAGGTTTATTTTATATTAAATCATTTTTTATATAATTATTTTATATTGAATTATTTTGTAGCTGATTATTGTATATTTAATTATTTTTACATTTTTTCTTTTCCACTCAACAAAGTTTCTACTTTTCTTTTTTTAATCTAATTAAATTTTAATGGTGAATCGGAATATATTTTAGACTTTTGGCATCTTATGCCTTTCTTACCATAAGTGTACAACCCCTCAAAAATAACAAAAAATTCTCCTCCCATTCTACTTTTCTTTTATATTTTTCGTAAGAAACATATCATTTTTTACAGTGCACCCGCACAGTGCCTGCTTTCACGCACCAGTGCCAGTTGGTAAGTAAGTTAGTTGCTGGATTCACATTCACCGGCGTCGCATAATTTCACTTTTTCACGTAATTCTACGCTTCACTTGCAGCGAAAGAAACAAGACGGGGAAAATTATAGAAATTTATTATTGAAATTATGCTCTCAATCCCCATCCCCAATCCCCGTCCCCCCCCTTACCAGGGAAATCGCCTGGCCAGATCGCCGGGCATTATGCAGTTTGATCGGATCGGAACCAAGCTAGAAGCAATTTGTTGCTCGCTCCAGCCGCCACACATATAAATCATTCAGCTAAAGTTCAACTCACTTTGGGGTGAGGTGAGGGGAAGTGAGGTAAGGTAAGGGAACGGAAAGGTGGCTGCTTATGTTGCCCCCAAAAATTGCCTCAGTTACCCCACTTACGAGCGCCAGCGCCCCCCTGACGCAACTGGCAATTACGCGGATCAAAACATTTATAATTGCCGGCAAACTAATGGTGAAATATGAATTGGAATTTCGAATTGCAATCTGAATGGGAAAGAGATAAATCACTCGACGATGGGGATAATGGGGATAATGGGTAGGTTAGCTGCTGCCAGCTTAAAAGTTTTATGGGAAAATTACCAAAAAGTTAAGGCAGAAGAATGAAAGAAAATTTGAGCCGGGGAATAAAGTCATCGTCAAAATATATAGAACTGGGTTTTGGGTGAGCAAGCAGCTAATTGGGTTCGGTTATCTCACTTAATTGATCAAAGTTGTTGATTACTACACTCACACATAACTCCACTCTGGTTATCTTTAAATAACTTAATTGCTCAAGTGTATTGAACAATCGATCGATTAAAGAAATTATCGAGAGTTGTTGCAAAAGAAATTGTGTCATCGAAATTAAGTTAATCGGTTGTAAGGAGCTGAAGTAGTTGTGCTTAAAAATCATATTTAAATGAATTAAATTATTATGTATTAATAAATACAAGTGTAATAAATTAAAAAAAAAAAAAATATTCTATTGGATATTTTATAAAATCAATACATCAAGAAAAAATATTTAACAAAATTATTCTTAGAGTAATTACAAAATATTTAAAAAAACTATTGTTATTTTCGAATGTAATTTGCATTAACTATGCTAAGTTAGATATAATGTATACTGAGAGATACCGTTTATTTAATTCCATATCAAAAAATGTACAATATCGATATTCAATTTTAAAATATTATAAAAATTCCATTTAATGTTATCGATAATAATATTATTAACTTAAGACTGTTAATAAAAAAAACCATTTAAATGTACTATGCTAAGTTAAAGGGATATTATATTGAAAGAAGAAGTATGAAAAGTTTATATCATATCGAAGATATCATAATCTATCGAATTTTTTTAATATCATAAATATTACCTTTAATGTTAAATATCGATAATAATATTCAGGACTATTTATGTTGTTAAAAAGAGTTAAATTTACTATGCTAAGTTTGAGAATATAATATAAATTTAGAGAAAAAGTAGGAAAAGTCTATGTCATATCGAAAATATCAAAAAATATTGAATTTTAATATACAAAAATATTGCATTAAACTTTAAAATATTAAAATTAATACTTTCAAAATAGTATATAATTTATATATATCCCTTTTTCCGTTTATATTGAACCATAAATATGAACCTTAAAAGATCTTTATATACATAAAACATTAGATATCGATGAAGTGTCGATATATCTATAATTTTAACACAATACGTAGTAATGTTTTCAGGGCTGCTTGAAGCGGATTGAATCCTCTTATTCTTCCAGTTATTATTTTTTCCCAAATGATCAATTATTTTTCCATTTTCTTATTATTTTATTTTCTAATTGTTTTTCTGCGTTTGACTTTTATTTTAAGAACTTTCTTTAAACTGTCAGTGGTAATTGCCGACACCTACGTGTGGTGTGTGACATGTAGAACAATGATTGTCTCTTTGATGGCTTTCCCTCGATCATGACTCGGCAGGGCTAAAGACATCGAATGGGTTTCATTACATACTCAATATATACATATACATAGCATATAAGGTGAATGAAAGACCAGTGCGTGTACTCCATATTACCAAAGTGAAATCCAGAGCTTGGAGCACAAAAGAACCCGAGAGTTTGAAACAAAAAGCTGTAGAAGCCGAGGCGTGATTATCAATTTAGTGGGAACCAAACGAATCTCGATCTCGGCCACTTAACGCTCATGTCACGCACTGTAATGTGGAGACGATGGCGGAAAAGGTGGAGAACATTGCCGTAATGCTACGTGAGCTGCACAGAAAGCCCAAGCTTGGATGCTTGGATGCTTGGATGCTGGACAAGCGGGGAAACAACTGGAAAATTATCATATACAGAGAAAGTCATGTCCATGACTACCACAAATAATTACTACATTTTTGCTGCTTAAGAAGAGACAGAAAAACATTTTGGACCGCCCCGTAAAAACACAGTTTTTTTATCTGGTTTTTTTTCTACATTTTTGTTTTTAGCAACGGACACAAATTTCTTTTTGTTTCCACTTCTGTGGAAATGCTGAGCATTAAATTCGTATGGAAATAAAAATCAGCCAATGGTCAAAGCAGCTCTGACAGCAGCAATTGTAGCTTGTTATTTTTTAGTTGTATTTTTTCTTTCTTTTTTTCTTGTTGTTGTTTTTTCTGTGTTGTTTTTCTGGCCTTTTCTTTCCGTTTCAATTAGAGTCTGAGCAATTGCCAAACGGAAACCGTACGGAAAGTGTCAACGTGCGGTGGAAAAGCGGGGGGAAATGGGCTTGGAAATGGAAATCAAGATCCGAGGCGTGACAGGAAGTGTGGATGCCACAGAGGCAGCAGCAGCAACTCATTAGAACTAATTGTGGGGGGTCAGTCAGGGGCCAAGGGAATCAAGTACAGTGAACACTCGTGGGGGTGAATTGGGAATTAAGTAGTTAAATAAATAATTTAATTAAATTATTAAATTAATAGAAACAAATAAAGAAATAAATAAATAAGAAATGAAATAAATCAGCAACTAAATAAACAAATAAATAAAAAGATAAACAAATGAATATGTACATAAATGCATAAAAAATAATAATTAATGAATAAATAAAAATCATAAAAATTGCAATACTTTAGGTTTTACAAAAAAATATTAATAAATATGAAAAATAAGAATAATTAATAGATAAATAAGACCAGCAGAAATGGTAATATTTTTGATTTTAAAAGCTAAGTTAACTCAGAATTTAATGTAAATTTCATTTAATTATAACTATTTTTATTTGTAAAAAAAAAACCATTAAGACTTGGATTAAAATATTTATTTGTTGAACCACAGAATTTCAACTTGGGAACTTTAAGTGCACTCTTTCCAATAAAAGTTATAAGGGCTATGCTTAAAAAATTCGCTTTATCCATTAATAATATTAAAATATAATAATATTTAAAGAAATTTTATATTTAGTTAAATATTATTTTATATTTGTATTATTTTTATTACTATCAATCTATAATTTTCTACAATCTATTTATTTAAAAATATTTTATCATGTCCTTAAAATTTAAATTTTTCTCTATTATTCATTACAATTAGATTTTAAAATTTAATTTAAAATTTGTACCATTCTTCACAATATTTTTATTTCAAATTAATTCTTACGCCCTTAAAATCCCCATTTCTCGAGTGTTTACTGTAACACGCCTCTAGTGCAGGTGAAAGGCCGTCAAAGATGCTTTTGCCTTTGCCTTTGGTTTTGCTTTTGTTTTGCTTGCTGCTTTCGTTGTTTTTGTTGCCTTTTTATTTTCGTTGCTGTTGCAGTTGAAACTTAATTGTAACTGCCAAATAATCTGTGGCGGCCGCAGAAAGAGATTATCATTATTATTATTATTGCCACGGCGGCTCTTTCTATTGTTATTAACTGACGAAAAGGAAAAAGGGAGCAGCAGAGGCAGCAGGTGTAGAGAGAGGCAGGTTGCAGGTTGTCTGTTGCAGGTTGTCTGCTTTTACAGCCTTGTTTTTTTTCTTTTTCTTTTTATTTTATCGATCGATAAGCGGATGCTCCTCCTCCCTTACAAAGTCTGAGATGACCACCGATAATTGTCGCTAATCTGCGGCATTGCTGGGATGCCAAATGAGAGACGGATGTGGTCTGAATGCGTCCAGCATATTTTATTAATTACTGTTAATCGAATGAGTGGATAATTATTAGGTTTTTCATAGAGTTTAAGTTTGAGTTCAAATTAAATTAAAAAGCAAATGAAAATGTTTAGATTTTGCTTTGAAATATAGGAAAATATAAGGTTTTTTTTTTATTTTAAGAAGTATGGGAAAGCTATTTGAAATTATTTATTATTTATTTCAATTATAATTCTTAATTAATTAATAAATTTATTTTTAAAGATTATTTTAATTATTATTTATTTTATTAATTATATACATTATACTATATTTTGTTGTATTATATTAAAATATATTATATAATGCTAACTTAATTAAATAACAAATTCATTTCAAAGATTATTTTAAATTAATTATATACATTATGTATTATATTGTAGTATATATTGTATTATTTGAGCAATTTATTTTATTGTATTGTATAATATTATATTACAATAATTTATATTATATAGATATAGATATATATATATATATCCATAAATAATATAATATAATGTAATATAATAAAATATATTATACTAATATTATTAGAAATAAGAAATTTTGATGGTTATAACACGGAATTTATATTTTTTAAATGCTGTAAATTAAGTAAATTGAAGAAACTTCTATAAATGGATTCTATATATAATATAATATAATATTATTATATTATTAATTTTAAGTTTGCAACACCGAATTCAAGACCAAATCCTGACTAGCCTGCTAATGCCACTCACTGTACGCTGGGCAAATCTTTCAATCAACATTTTTATCATTGCTAGAGACCCTACCCCAGACTCCGACACTGGCTCTGGCTCCTCCTTTTCCTCCTCCTCCCCCTCTGCCTTGTTACATTCCCCGTGTTCCATCATTCCAACTGATTTATCTCGGCAGCTGCCGAACTGTCGCGTTCGTTGCCCAAGTCTTTTGATTCGGAGTCGCGTTCGCTGCCTAAGTCATTCGATTCGAAGTCGCGTTCGCTGCCCAAGTCTTTGGATTGCAGCAATGCCAGCACAACTTGGCTTGCTTTTAATTATGAGATCGGAGTGAATAATAATAAACAGAGACAAAAAACAAAAACAAAACAGAGTTATAAAGGGAGCTGAGCTGAGCTGCTGACTGCGACCTGTGTTTAATTGCTCACGTGTACATGTGTACATGGAAATAACTGCACGTATGTTTATTCGCATTTCGCTGGCTGTGCCTGTGATTTTTCAAATAATTTCCATATTTGAATGCCGGCGGGGGAGAGGGAGAGGAGGCATGCCAAAGCTGCTTAGAAAGAAATTACAATAAATAAAAGAGAAATTTCTGGCACACGTGTTGCAGCTATAATGCTGCTGCACCTGCGAATCTTTTGAGAGACCGAAAAAAAGCTTTTACTTCCGCCGCTGCAATCAGGCAAACGCACGACTGACAACGTGACAAATTGCCGATAATCTATGTTTAGGCATTATTCCCATACCATGCAGCGAGCTGCTGCAAGTTACATGCGGCATGCTGCCTGCTCATCCTCCTGCTTCTGCTCCTCCTCCTCCTCCTCCTCCTCCTGCTGCTCCTCCTCCTTGGCCTTCTGCATTTTTCTGGTGAAACTTATCGCCGAATTTGCAAGCAATGTCAAACGTAGGTTATGCCACCACCAGGCAACAGTCAGCAGCAGAGGCGACAGGCAACACAGGCAACTGGAGGATGCGCCTTGGCCATAATCGTGATGCAGCGGCAACTCCATAAATACCAAAATGTTGCCCCCGCCGAGGCAGTGCCTGTGCTGCTTGTCGTGCGCAAGGAAGCAAACTGGCAGCGACTCCTTTGCCCAGGAGAAAGCTGTGTGCACTTTTACTCCGCCGTCTCATTTTAATTGCAGAACATTAACAGGGCAATGTGTGTGTGTGTGTGTGTGTGGGTTAAAAGGAAGGATGACTGGCTGGCTTTCACCTTCAGCCAATTAAGTTTAACAATCGATTATGCAACATGTGTCGCCGCGGCTGGCCCTGGGGCTAGGAGGATTGCCTCAGACAGGCAGCAGACTTTTGGGGCCATCTTCAAAAAGCTGACCTCGCTGGGGGGCTCGCTTTTAATGTAATTAACACAAACCTTGAACTTTAATGGCATTTTACATTTCAAATTTGATTAATTAGGAATTATTTAAATATTATATATACTGCAATAAACATTTAATTGCTTTATCTTTTATAATTAATTAATTAAGCTTTTTTTAAGCCGCTTGAAAGCCTTGCACAAATGATTTCCTTATAATTTGTTTGGCTTAAAGTTGCCATAACTCTGGTGATTTGATGTGGCAGATAAACGTTTCAGGTGTGTGGCAATGGGACAGCAGCACCAGCAACATCTAACAACATCTTACAACAACATCCCAACAGCAGCAAGTGATGTTTTTTGGGAGAAACCATCATCATTCAGCATCGGCAGGCAAAAACAATTTAAATTTTGCGCTTCAAATCATTTGGTGTTTGATTGCGTGCAAGATGAGCTTGCCTGCCTCTTCATTTGCCTGATTGCGTCAGCTGGAAATTGGCAGCAACTGAGTCGCAGCAGCAACAGTCACACCAGCAGCAGCAGCAGCAGCAACATTCCCGCCCCAGCAGCTGCACAATGGATAGCTAAATGGCAGCACTGCTTGGTGTTTATTTTAGCGGCCCACTGTTTCGGCGGCGAAATGCAACTATAAACACTTGAAATACTAGCAACATCATCAGCAGCAAGCAACAGCAGCAACAGCAGCACCAACAGAGGCAGAAACAACAACAACTGCCACAACTGCGGCAACAATCGCATCATCAAGCGTTTGCCGTTGCTGCTATTGAACTTTTGCTATTTGGCCAAGATTCCCACACACCTGCTGCCAGGTTGTTGTTGTTGTTACTGGTGTTGCAGTTGCCGCTGCTGATGCTGATGCTGCTGCAGCCACCCACTTGCAGCGTGTGAAACGCTGCACAACTTTTTGTTCAAGGCGTGACACGAAATTTGGTTTCAAGTACGTTCGCCCTAATGCATCAATGAGTTACAGTGAACACTCGTTGGGGTGAAGCAATGACAATAACAATAAAATAAGCACTTTTTCTAATAATTTGACTACAATTTATGTTAGTTAAGGATTTGCTGTAAGCGAAATAATTAAAAAAATAATAAATTAATATAAAAATTATAAATAAATAAAAAAATTAAAAACTAATAATAATTTTTATTAAATAAACCAAAAAATATAGAAAGAAATAATTAAAAAATATACAATTAAATAAACGAACAAATAAAAGAACAAATAAATACATACATAATAAATAAATGAATAATAAAAAAATAAGAAAAAAATAAATAATAAATATATAATGTTCACTAGGCATTAAAGCTGAATTAACTGCGATATTTATCGATTTCACATCAAGGTTTTATCTAAAATATATCGTTTTTGTTTTCAGTTATATTGTTTATGGAAACGTAAGTTCGGGTCTTAAATTATTTTCATGTAGCCTTTATAAAAACAAGCTAATCAATTTGAATTTAAGGCACTCCCATTAAAATTTTAATAAATTAAAAAATATATATATAATTACTGTAATTAATCGATAACTCTTTCCATCAAAGTCTTGTCTTGTTAATAATTTAAAAACAATTTTTTGAATACATATCAGATTTACATATCAGATTTAATTTAATTATTAAGTTAATTAGTTTTTAAGGGATTTAAATTTTTATATGTAGTTTTTTTATACAAATCTTGTATACTTTATCCTAATAAAATATTATAAGATTGCATATTTTAACTTAATTAATTTGTCTTACAAACCCTCAATCTTACAAATATATGTTCCATTTTTAAGTAATGAATTTTTATTTACTCTTTCGAGGGCTCACTGTACCTGCGCCCAGAGAATGGGGTAAATGACCGCTGATGGCGGCAAAAATTGAATTGTTTTGCATAAATTGATGTTTCGCCGTGTTGCCGTTTCAATTTCAGTTTCTCGCTTTTGGTTTCGGTTTCAATTTTTTTATATTTTTTTTAGCTCTGCAAGGGCTTTTTTTATTGTTGTTTTTTTTTTTAATTAAAGTAATTTTTGCCCCACCCTGCCTAAGGGAAATAAAATATAAAGAAAAAACTTTAATATCAGCTTTAAAATAAGAAATAAAATACTAGTTTAATTTATAAGCAATATATATTTTTAGTACATTTATTTTCCCGTTGTGCACCCTTGTTCCCTCCCTCTCCACTGACCAAACTCTTGGCTTGCCCACGCGCAACAGCTGCCAAAAGCCAAAAGAAGGCGAGAAGGAGACTCCGATGGAGGTGGAAGTGGAGATGGAGCCACAGCTGGCGGCCCAGCTGCCACTTCTTGGAGACTCTGACTGTGGGAGGCGGCAGAGGAGGATCCAGGGGAGCGGGTCTGAAACTGGATTGCCTGGGCGCGGCCTCAAAGGCAGCCAGCCATCTGCGGATCATCTCCTCATCTCCGGCACAGCGAAAGTTGAAGCGAAATCTAGGCATTGCAGGATTCTAGAGCGGAAAAGCAGGGCAATGACTCCAGCATACCCAATGCTACCCTGGAGATCTGCCCGATCTCTTGATCTAGCGGGGATTAAACTAGCACCAGCACCACCTCTTGACTCCACCAGAGAGCGTCCGAGTTTAAGTGCTACATTTTTGTGAAGGCACTTCTTCTTGGCAATCACATTATTTATGCCTCACCTCGTTTGTATTTTTTTGCCATTACTTTAACTCGGACATTACTATGTATATCTCAGACCAAGAGATCATTCTCGTTCTGGTAATTAAACAAATAAATTAAATAAACAAATAAAACTTGACTTGTTTGGAATGAAAACTATATAACAACTTGTTTTAATTTCTTGATTTTTCTGAATTTTCCCAAAACATCTTTTAATAATTAATTAATTATATTAATTATACCCTAATTAACCTACACCAATAGGAAAATCCTAAAAGCTAAGCAAACGTTTACATTTCGCTAAATTAGCCACGGTTGCCACGGTGGGTTAACCTGGCTAAAAGGCCTATCCTTTTGCCAAGCCACAAAATGCCAGCCGCCAGTGGAAATCCCAACCAGTCCGAGAGTCGCCTTCGCCCTCCCTGCCGTCCTTCTGTCTCCCCCCCACATGTCCAGGAGTCCGTTTGTCCGCCAAGTCCGCCTGGCAAAAATGCCATCTGAGAGGCTAACTGGGCGGCGAGGCGAACTGGTTGCCCAGGCAGTTGGCACAGAGCACAGAGAGAAAAATTTTCTTATTTAGGTATAATTCTGCATTTTTGTTGTTTTTAAATTTATTAAGAAATTTTAAAGTTATTTATTTATTGAAAAATTATACCTATTAGTTTATAAATGAGGGAGAAAAGCTTTATCAAACTTTGATTTATTGTTAAGTCTATATTCTTTCTTTTTTTGTACTGTGTTTATTAAATAAGATATCCCTATTTTTTTTTAAAATTAAAACTATTCCAAAAGCAAATTAATATTTAAATTAATAATATATTTTTAAAGAAATGTTTAATTCTTTATAATTAATTGAGAAGAAGCAGATCTCTGTCCATAAAGCTTCTGCCTCTTTTGCTAGGTTTTTTCTTTCAAATTTATAATTTTATATATTTATTTTTAATGTTTTTTTTAATATTAAATTTATTTTTAATAGATTTCCTTAATTTTGTAACCTTTTTTTATTTTAAAATACATTTTATCCAACTAACAAATAAATGGAAACGAAGCAATTCACTTTATCTGTTTACTAGTTTCGTTTTCTTTTCAAATTTCAAGTTTTTGTTAAGGCTAGACTTCTTTATTTATTTTTAATGTCTTCTTAAAATATTGTAAATTTTTTTTTATTTTTTAAAATTAAAGTTAGGATCCCACATATTTTTGTTTAGAAAATATAACTAATACTTTATAAAAAAGAAAGCTTTTTTTTACTAGCTTTTTTCTGCTCAGGCGTTCTATATTTATTTGTAATATATTTATTAAAAATTTAAATCTCTTTATTTGAAAATTAATTATTTCAGGCATTTTCTTTTAATATAAATTATATTAAATATATTTTTTGATGGAAACTACATCTAAGAAACCTAAGCACATCTATAGATAATAATATAATTAAAAAGAATTTTACAATTCTGTAAGATAAATATTATTTTTCCTGTCATAAATAAAACCTTAAGGTATTTTTACTGTATTTATTTATTAAAAAAATATAATCCGAATTGATTAAGAATCAGAGAAGGCTTTAAAAATCGTGAAACTTATTTACATCCATAGAATATATCCGCAAAAACAACCTACTACCAATTTATATACAAGTACTTAAATATTTTTTTGATATATATTTATAAAAAATTGTATATTATTCTTATATATTTTTTATATATAAAATTTGAACCGTGTAGCTGCAGCTGGTGGCGCGGTGGCTTGAATTACAAAAGGAGCCTGCCTGCCTGGGCAACTGTTTTTTCCCTCTTTGCTTTTTATTATAATTTCAATTTTGTGTATCTATGAGATACGCGCAACGTGAATTGGCATTTTCCATTTGGCAATTTGCATGTGCAAAGGCAAAAATGCACAAAACTCGGCGAAAAACCCAGCGGAAAACTCTCCCCGAAGAGCCGAAGGAAAACTGTCCGGGTAATTAAAGCGCCATTAACGCCCCATCATCATGGGAATGTCTGGACGGGATTTGGGACTGGGACTGGGATTGGGTTAGCTGATGCTGATGTTGATGATGATGTGGATGACGATGACTAGGCCAGGAAATGCAATTAACCCACAAGCCGTGGCCAGCGTCATTCGAAAGTCACCGTCACCGTCACCGTCCCAGACTCCATTTCCATCTCACCCCCTCTCAGTCTTGGCTTGATTTTCCTTAGTACTGTATTGCATTTTCCTTGGGGGTGGGAGGGCAGGGGAGCCTCTGTTTGCTGTTCAAAGTGTGCCTGTTATTGTTAATGTTGAATGTTATTGTTATTGTTGCCGACGAAGCCACCACCGCAGGCTCGGGTCGTGGCCAGGTGGCTCGCCAGGTGAGTGAGTGAGTGAGTAAATGAGTGTGTGAGTGAGTAAGTAAGCGCCTGAGTGAGTGTGTGTGTATGTGAGTGCGTCTCGAGTGTCCAAATTGCTGGCGGGAATTGCATAAGCCAACCCAGGCTGCAATGATCAATCAGGCAGCAGACCAATCGGCCAGCCAGTTCATCAATCATAACGAGCCACAGCTAATACCGATTACCAATCTGCGAATGGAGGCTTCCTTGGACTATGTACCAGAGAGGAGGGGGGAGGAAGAGCACCTCTCTTTATATATATTTTTTAAGAATTTTAAATATTATAATAAACATTTTCCTAAGAAGGAGCAAAAAAGTGTCTTGTCAGGACAAATATTTCAAATATTTATTAAAATATGTATGTTTGGGGATAAGGGAGGCTTGCCAGGACAGTTTAAAGTTTTTTTAACAGAATTTTAATTGTTATAATTTAATATTATTTTTATTATATATATATATTTAATTATTTATATTATAAGTAAATAAGGTTCTTGCCCAACAAAATTTTTGATTTTTAAAACATTTTTCTCTTTTAAATATATCTTTGAATACGTTCAGAAAAGGAAAAACAATTTTCATTTAAAAATTTATTTAAATATGTTAAAAAAAAATCAACAATCTTTACTAACAAATATTACAAATAATATTTTTCACATGATTTCAACAATTAAAAAAAAATACATATAAGAAAAAAATATTGTAATTAATTTAAATTAATCAAAGTCAATAATTCTTAAAGTTTTTAAGGAATTCCAATTAAAAAACGCATTTAAAACCTTCCAAATATTAAAATTTGCAGCTAAAAACTACTCAAACCATATAATACTTTAATATTTTGAGAAGCTTGTAACTTCATTCTTCCCTTTTCTTATTTATATTTTAAATCATTAACGAAAATCAATTATTTTTATCTTATCCACCTAAATATTTAACCAGGCACTAAGCAAGTACCACAAATTAATATCTAAATAACTTTGTTTCAATTAAAAGCTCATTACTAAAGTGGTTCTTGTGGATTAATGAGTGACACAAGGTTCTCACTCGTGTGTTAACTTTCTTCGAGTTGAACTCCAAAGTATTTAGAGCAAATCAAACACGAAGATATATCTGCGGCAGCCTCAAATAATAGAAGAATAACAACAAATAACAAATAACAAAACAGTTGAAGGCCGGGGCTGCTGACGACAATTAACGCATTATTTATTAATATCTAAAAATTGTGTCGCCCGTTAAGCGGCTTACAACTGACGGCTACCAAGACGACAATAATAAAAATAACAAATAACAGAAAACAGAAAAGCCAAGGCATTAAATTACAATTTCAACGAGTCAATGCACAAGGGAAATCAAGAAAATTTCAGTTTAAGAAAATGCTACTTAAATATATTACTTTATTTAGTAATTTATATTTTATTATTTGTAATTTAACTAAGATTTTTGGTAATAAAGAGAGACTATTTTGTGTTCAATTTAAGATTTTCTTTGGTTTCAGAATTGCTTTTTACTATCGAATGTTTTATTTAGTTTAAAAATATCTGTAGGTTAAAGAGTATTTTTGTGATATGATAAATAAAATCTGTAGCTCATTTATAAGGTTTTTTTTAGTTATTTAATTTATTTTTTAGTAAATTAATAAATAAATTAAATGAACATTTTAATATTTTATTCTCAATTAAATTTTTAAAAGAATTCTGTAGATTAAGTATATGTTTACTATGCAAAGTGAAAAGTTTAGGATTTTCGTAATTTACTTATTTATTAAAAAAAAAAATTTTAAACGCAGAACTTTTATTTAATTTATGAAAAACCAAAAATAAATATATAAAAAATAGTCTTAAAGATTAACAAATTTAAAATTACCAATTAAATTTAATTCTCGGTTAAATTAATATTTGTATTATAAAAATTATGACTTAAGATCTTTATTGTATTTATAAATAAAACTAACAAATAAAACCACATATGTTTAAGGATAAACAGAAGGTTTTTAAATCTTCAAACTTTTTATTATTGCATAAAAAAGCTTTAAAAGGGTCTCTTTTTATTTATTCATTTTTAAAGATAAAAAAGTTTTATAATTTTCGTTTTAATTTTTAAATTAAAATAGAATCAAATAATTAGTCCTTAAATTTTTACCAGCCTCAGAGGCCTAGTTTTCTCTCTGTGCACTTGGTGGTGCAATTTTTCATTGTTGTTTTTTAGTTTTTATTATTTTTTTTTTCTTACCTCATTTGCGGTGCGGGCGTCTTAAGAAGAAACCAACAGAAGAGCCAGAAGAATTCTCCACACGAAACTTGGCAATTAGAGCGCGGCAACAATAACAACAACAATAACACACACAACACAAGTACACACACACAGCGAAACAGGCTGGCAAAATTCTTGCTGAATCTCGTCGAATCTCGAAATAGCAAAAACAACAAAAAAAAAATAAAGTCGCACCGCTGCACTTTACACTTTTGTGGCTTGAAGCGCGCTCAGGTGAGACAGGTGCACGAGCGCACTTTCAGCACTTTCAGACGCAGCCGCTCCGTTCCGTTCGAAATTTAAAGTAACACACTTTAGAAAAACAAAGAAAAATGCAAGCACCTGCGTTTTGAATATTTTTTTATATGTTACATTTAATATGTAAGCCGGCACAAAGTTTTACGAAGCGCGCTTTTCTTACTCCGCGGAAAAATGCAGCGAAAACAGGCAGTGGCTTTTCCGCACGGCAGAGTGAAGCTTGCGAGAGGCGGCGACAAAGTGAGGCGGCCACACTCAAACGAGTCGGCGGCCTTCACTCAATGTGACCGGAGCGGCGGAAAACACCAAAAACGGGTATGACCTTCCACAGAACCAGCCGCGTTGCCAGACTGCCAAGCTAAGATTAGCCGTTATTTTCAATTTTAACAAATTTTTATAACATTTTTTTGTATTTTCTTTCTCAACAAAAGATTTTTAGGTAATTTGGAAGACTGCAATTTTAAACGTTTTAAACAATAAACAAAAATTGTACTAAAACATTCTGCGGCTAAATGTACGTCTCATTGGCAGATCCCCATAAGTATAGTACCTTTTGGTGCCACCTTTTTTGATCACAAACACTTCGAAATTGAACGTTGGAAAGCAATGTTTTGTTTTGATGTGATCAACACACTCTTTGAGGACCATATAGGCACCTTCCTGGCTTAGATTCGGCTTGTAGTTCATCTCGAGGACAGTGTCATAGTATTCGGGATGCGTACCACGTACACCGTATGGTATGGCACACGCCATGCCACTATTATCGATGGCATACAACGATGGCCCGCGGAATGAGTCAAAACCGCCGATCATTATAGAAAGCTTATTATTGGATTTATAACGCTTATGCCTTGCCAGTTGTTGGCGGGAATAGTGCATCACTATACTGGGGTTTAGGCTGTACCCATGGCATGCCTCGAACGTGGTTAACTTTCGTAGTATTTTCGTCATGAATCGGAGAGAGCCGCCGTCGGTCACTCCCGCAAATGTCATCATAACGAAATCACTCAGGGGATGCAATATGCCTGAAACGGAAGTATGTTTACTTTGGCTATAAAAAAGTTGCTATAATTACATTTTTCCGGAAGCAATCCGTGATTTTCCACCGTGGAAGTCGATGCCATCATGACGAAACCGTCACCTTTAATAGCCAAAACTGTTTCCATTTTAAGTTTGTTGTTTCCAGTAAAAAAATATATATTTTAAAATAATAAGATTTGCATAAAAGTCATGCCAGCTTCTTGACGTGTTTATCAATGAGGGGATAGATATACTAAAATTTTATAACTTATAAATAGAAAACATAAAAGCTTTCTCGATACGGAAGGAATATTTGTTTCCTAATATTTTTGTATTTTATCAAATTTCTTTAGCAGCGATGATACTTCTCTGTTTTCAAAACAGCTACGGGTGTTACGATATGGAGAAATAATAAGAATAAATAAACCTTATACTTTTACTAGTAAGGTTTTTAAAAACAAATGTTATTTGAAACAATTCTTTAACAGAGTCTTTTATATACCCATATCTTTCCGTTTTACATAGAATACCAATTTTAATTTTCACCAGTTTTTTCACTTCCCTATTTCTTTAACACCACTAGTGTTATGATAGTAGTTTTAATAAATATACCCTATATTTTTACTAGTAAATTTTTCACAATTATAATTATATACTGTATTTTATCTAAGTCAATGTTGACCTACATTGATCTATAATTCTCCCATATATTTAAGTGTTATATATGTAGAATACCAATAGAGTTATGTACTAGTTGTGATACTTTTATGTTTAATAAAATTCACATTTGTCAAGATACTAGACTATTATACAATATTTTCACTAGAAAATTTTTCAATAATGTAATTTCCATGGTATGAAAATATATATAATATATATTTAAGCCAGATCTGTCTCCAAAATATCTACATCCTTCAGTTTTTGTATAGAACATCCTAAAAATACCTCAAAATGTCTACAAATAATCCATTTTCCGCATTAAAAAACCCCATAAATTGTTTAGTAAAGTTGCGAAAGCGTTGTGTTTATTCTCATTCATGTTACAAATGCACTCTTGGAGAGTTATAGTAGTACTAGTTTAGCCTGATCTTTACCATCTTCTTGCGCTTCTGCGGCTCTGCAACTGCACTCTTCGCACTTACGTTTACAAGTCAATTGAGAGAGAGAGAGAGATAGAGAGATAGAGATAGATTGAGAGCTAGAGAGATGGGCAAGTAGATAACACAAGTACATAGTTCTCTATATATCATATATATCATATATATGGTATGTATACAGTATACGACGAAGCGAAAATAAATGTATGTGTATGTATATAAATTTTATATATATATATATTTATAGTGTATATATATGTATAGATTTGTAGCGCCGTTGCTAATAGTTTCACATATAAAAATGTTTTTCCTTTGTTAGACATTTACAACATTTATGCCCAAGTGGCAACTATAATACATATAAGTACATTTATGTATATATATTGTAGATATATAACTCTTTGGATCTTTATATAGGCATATATGTATATATAACTGTACGTAGCTGTTTATGTAGGTATCAAAATCGATAACTGGGCGCGGTAGAAACTGATGGGAGGGGTTGGGGAGCATGAATATGGGTTTACATTCTGAATATATATTATGTTCCCACTTGCTAATCCCTGATATTATGAGGCGTGGGTCCTGTGTGAGTTTTTTGTATGTATGTCTTTATGTAGGCTAATAAGCTTCGATAGTGCAGCAAGGTGGCTAGAATTAGTTAGGTTATGTGTTGCTCTCATTTCGATAATTTCGATATTTTCGATATTTCTCTTAGGTACGCACACTGGTACAAAAGTATGCAAGTATTCGTTTTAAAGGCAGCGCGGGACTACTTGGACACACATATGTATTTAGTATAGGCTTTCTATGTGTATGTTGTGTATGTGTGTGTGTGTGTGTGTGTATGTGTGTGTGTGTGAGTTGACTAATCGTTAATGGTGGTAATCGTGGATTAATGGGCGGCACTGATTTTGTGTTAGTTAACATTCGCTATAAGTTTACATAAGTTTACATTCTTAATATTTAGATATATATATATATATATATAGGTATATATTTTATTTACCGATCTTTATCTATATCTTTTCTCGTTTTTTTTTTAGGGCGGGGCAGGTGCTCGCTGATACATCTTTACAATATTCGAAAATCGAAAAGTGCTGGGGACTTGGAGTCAGAGAGAAAAGGGGGGAGGAGAGCATAAGGATGCGGAAGAGGGGAGACGGTGCGCGGGGTAAGTGTGAGAAAGTCTTGACTAAATTTAATGTACAGGACTACGTTGTCTACGCTTCTTCTATATCATCATCATCATCATCATCATCATCATCATCATCATGATCATCATTCTCCACATTCTCTAAGAGCGCGAAAAAAAATATCCTATTTGCGATATTCTTGCAACGCCTGGTCACATTGTTCTTCTTGTTGTACTTTCGATAGTTTCATTTTGCTTTTTTTGTGCTGGCATGTTGAGCTTTTACTTTGAAATGGTTGCCTGCTGTGCTGGGGACTGCGGGCGAGAGATAGATAGAGAGAGAGACAGATGGAGGGCCTGCAACACTGTCCAGTGTGACCAACATTGTGTGTGAGTGTTTGAAAAGATCGTAATGATTTTTTAACTTGGATCAATTTTTTTTTTATAAAAGATATATGTCAAGATAACAAAGCTCATCTTAATTGATATGTTCTTTTAAAGCTGAAGCTAAGTGAAAAGTGAAACCAGTAATGAATATTTTAGTTTGAAATATTATAAATAAAGAGATCTTGTTAATTAACGATCAGTTTCTTGGACTGATTTTTGCAGTTTCTGACAAATAAATTGTATTAGTTAATATAATATCTTAGATCCTAACCTTAAATCGATTTAGAAAAAGGCAAATATTTATAAAGATTAATACTGATTACATTTTTAAGTTCTTAAGTTGGCAAATTGTATTCGAAAAGTTAAAAAAAAAACTAATTATCATAAATTAACCTTAAAAATCTGACTTAAATATGTGGTTGGTCACACTATTGCAAAGGCAGACAGAGAGAGAGAGAGACGGAGAGTGAAACAGAGAGAGCATGAGATGCAGACGTAGCTGTAAATTAGCCATTTGTGGACGGGAGAAGGAGGACGAGGTTTTTCTAGGATTCCGGGATTTCTCGGATTAATTTTCTGGAACTTTGGGAACTTCTGGGAGGGATTAAGGAATCTCTTGGTAGGGGCAGGGGCTGCGCCTACAGATCAAAATAAAACTCAACAAGCATGGCCTAAAACTGATTGACCTTCAGCTCGTTGCCCTGCAGCTGAACGAGGCGGAAGGCCTCCCGAATGGTGGGCGTCATCAGGAGCTTGAGATTCTCCTCGGCCTCGCCGGGCAGCGATCGCAGCAGCTCCATGGACGCCACCACCAACTGGGCGAGGGCGGCCCTCTTGTAGTTCGAATCCTTCAGGATACTGCTCGCCCGCTGCTGTTCAATTTCCGGCGATATAGACTCCGCCTCCGAGGACTTGGCCTGCCGGTTCGTGTCGAACGGATTGCTACGGCACTTGGGCTGGAATTCACTGATGAGCGTTGTCATTGTCACATTCTCCTCCTCCTGCAGCTGAACGCACTTGCTGGGCGAGGGATTGCTACCGGAACCGGAACCGGAACCCGAACCCGATCCAGAGCCCGTATCGGTCATTTCAGCATCACCATTGCCATTCAGCGCAATGCACATGGGCTTGCTCTGCGAATGATGATGCAACGGCGGCGGCTTGTGACGCAGCTTGCCCGAACCCGTCTCGATGTCATGCAGCGCCGAGTTGCTCAGGTAGAGCTCACAGACCAGATTCCAGGCGTCCTGCAGGCAAAATAAATACCTCACAAAGTTCTCCTTCTTCTTCACCGTGGTGGTGTTCAGCCGCGAGCATGATTCCAGAATAAAATTAAGATCCTCGGGACCCAAATTGTAAACCACAATATCGTTGAGATGCGAATCCACCAGCGCTATGTAGTAGATCATCCACGAGGAGGTCATCTGCTTGTATAGATTGGCAGCGTACTCGATGTTCGATACCTTTTGCATGAGGAACTTCAAACCGGGACGCGAATCGAACTCCAAAGCGGACATCAGGTACTGCTTGACGCAACGCAGCAGAATCTCCTTGGAGCGAAAATCCAGGTCATAATCGTGGCTGGGCGTGGCAGCGGAGGCTGCGTAATTATCGAAAATGCACGTGGACACCGCCTGCGGGACGCACTTGAGCCGCGACAGCAGCAGCTTGGCCACCAGCTGGAGCAGCATTTGATTGGCCAGCAGGCCCACCACCAGATTCTTGAACGGAATCCGTATGACAAAGTTATCCAAATTCGAGTTGAAGCCATTGTTCAGGGGATAGAGCAGGAAGGAGTAACTCCTGTCGTCCGATAGCTTGCACTGGGACGAGGCACTGGGCAGGGGCGCCTGACCCTGGCCCGGCTCTCGCTGATTGTCCGAGAGAAACACCTGCTGGGCTAGTGCATAGATGCGGGCCAGCTCCTCCAGGCTGCTGTCTCGCCGGGCGGCCACCTTTACATTGGCACAATCACCGTAAAAGCTGTTGGACTTCTCGTGGAAGGCGAACGAGAGCTGTCGGAGAGGAGCAATCGTCACTGTGCAGGCCCGATGGATGGCCGAGCAGGCGATCATCCACTGTGATTCATTAAAGAGCATGCCCGTGGAGAGGATCACATGCTTGAGGCAGGACACCGAGATTCTGGCAATGGCCTCTTGCGACTGTGCCGCACACTCGATGAGGACAAGGAGCAGCTGCTTCAAGGCCAGCGTCGCAGAACCCGAGATCTTTGTGGGTGACTCAATGAGATTGGTTCCACCGCCGCCGTTGGTAACGCCTCCTGCTGCTCCTCCGCTCTTCTGCTGCTCCTCACTGCTGGCAGAACTCGAGCTGCTGTCGTACTGCTGGCCATAACCCTGCTGCTGCTGCTGCTGATGATGATGATCCTGGACAATCGGAGAGTGCAACTGCTGCTGCTCCCGCTCAATTCGCTCCGTAACAAACTTTAGCTTCGAGTAAAGCAAATTATCTGCTGGATGAACAATCTGCGCCAGTCGCGTCTTGGTGCCCGCTCCCAAACGCCGCTGCTCCGGCACCGATTTCTCGATAAACTCCACCACCAGATCGGTGGTCATGCAGCAGCAGTGCTTGAAATTCTTCTCCACCAGCTGCCACGAGGCACCGGTCTTGTTGATGTAACGCAGCCAGTCTTGGATCATCGGCACCAGCAAATGGTTGATGCAATAGAAGCCAAAGTCAATGCCGGGGCTGGCGAGGAGGTTTTTGAACAACTTAAAGATCGTCTGCAGGATGGGCGCCTGATGGGAGTAGGGACAGACAATCAGCGAGTTTGTGAGACCGTCCAGCAGCAGGAACCACACTTTGAGCACTCCCGACGGCTTGTCCATCTCATCGATCTTGACAATGGTGTCCTTGTCGATGTGCAGCGATCGATAGGAGATCATGTACTGTTCGTTACGTGTCTGCAGGTAATCGTTGCCGAAATACGTAAAGTTCTCCATCGAACTGGGTATATTGGCGTCGATGATGTGCGTGTACGAGATGCCCTTGATCTTGTACGTCGAATGGAAGTTGGGGCACTTGGGCATGCTGTGCATGAAGCCCAGAATGCTGGAGCAGCGCTCCAGGAAGCGCAGCGTTTCGTGAAGAAAGTCCGTGGGCCGGAATGTATTGTCCTCCTCCTGCTGCTGCTGTTGCTGTTGCTGTTGCTGGTTAGAGCCACTTCCGTTTGACCCACTTCCTCCGGATCCGCCATTGGAGCAGGCATTATTGTTGCCACCGCCAGAGATCTCGAGGTAAGAGAGCAAACATAGGATACAGTCCAGGCCGGCATTGGCAAAGACCAACGTATTATCCGAGTCAAGGAACACCCGAAAGATATCGATAATGTTGCTCATGTTCAGCATGCGACTTCGCGCATTGCGCAGTGTTCCAAACAGAGGCCGCCATCCCGAGCGAATCTCGGTGCGATGAGCCTCCACCACCTCGTACAGACAGGCCACAATCTGATCCTGCACATCCACATCCGTGTCCATGCTCAGCAGATTCTCAAAAGGCTTCAGCAGGGCCTCGTTGAAGTGAAAGTAAGGCAGCTCCGACTGCTCCACCAGCAGGGCCGTGATGATGTCGTGAATGTACTCGATGGCTCGCTTCGAAATCATGCGATCCCGATGACAGGCGGCCTTCAAAGAGAAAAAAAAGAACATGGTAAGTTTAAGGATTAAATTCACTCCCATTATCCATTACTTACATCCATTAGATGCGGTCCCGTAATGGCCCAGACCTTGAGCACATGCAGCAGCGGTCGGGAGCTGCGAAATACCTTCAGCGTCACATCACCAATGCGATGCAGGAGCAGCGACATGGGCAGAGAGTCGAGCTTCTTCCAGCCCTTGCTGGGCCACCAAATGCGACTGCCCTTGCGCGCCACCTGGCTCTTGTACAGCTGCTCCCGCGAGGCACGACACAGATGCTTGAGGAACTGACACAGCGACGGCAGGCTGAGACGCTCGGCGGCATCGCCAAATAGATTCTCCGCCTGGTGGGACAGGGCGCACAGCACCTTGGAGGTGTCGCTCTGGCTAAGTAGGACCGTCTCATTGGTGCCGGAATAGACCTTCAGTATAGAGGTTATATTCGTGTTGGGGCTCTGCATTGGCGCCTGCAAGAAGCTATAAACATCCACGCTGTCAGGAGAAAATAAAGGCGTTAAGAATGATGCCATAATATCCATCTTATCCACATCTTACCAGGTCTCATCATCGTCAATGGGTATGGATGAGAGATTGAGCTTGTCCTGGGCATTGCCATTGCTCAGCTTCTCGCCCGTCTCCAAGTCCCGGCGACTGCTGCCCGGTGAGGCCGATATAGCCGGATTTTGCATGCTAAAGATCTCGTGCTCCAGCTGGCTGACATGACGGCACACGGCAAAGATGCTGGGCCAGCAGTCGGCACTGTAGCTACCCAAATTGAGGCCACCGGTGAGCACCACATCCATGGACATGGCCTGGCTGGCGGAGATGCGGGGTCCCGACGTTTGGCAGACATTCGAGGCCAACAGATTGAGTATCTTCCCAGCCAGATGCTGCAGATTCAAGCTGTTGCTGAGCGTGGCAGCCTGTCAAATAAAGAAAATATCAAATTGATTAATAATTCAGGATAATCCTGACTTATGCAATCCTCACCGAATGCAATCCATCCAGACACATGGCGTACAGCGCCTCACCATTCGACTTATTGGCCTTGGCCTTCACCCGCAACGTGCGCTTGGACAAGGCCACCAGCTTGTTGGACGCAGAGCTGGTCTGCAGATCGCCCAGTCCCGAGCTGAGCACAATGACCATCGAGTCCCAGCAGCAGGTGAGCAGGCGACGGCACAGCTTCTTGGCTGCCTCGCGTCGCTTGTCGTGCAACTGCTCCTCCTCCTTGTGCTTTACATTGGCCGTTTGCAGGCGCTGCCACTCGGACAGCATCTGGGTGGCGCCCAGTCCGCCGGCATCGCACAGCATGTCCACGAGGGCGCAGCGTGGACCCATACCCTCCAGTTGCTGGCGCGGCATGGCCTCCAGGACATTGCACACGGTCACCGATTGGTACAGCTCGCACAGCCACGGCGACGAGAGGTACACCAGCACTCCGGTATTCTGCACCGAAGTCACAAACTGCTGTTCCGACATCGGCACCAGTATGTCCTTGTGCGAGGCTCCCTGGGCCACCTGCTCGTAGTAACCCGCTCGCATCAGCTGCAGGCTGAGCAGCAGGGACGAGTAAATGGCCAGGTAAATGCCATCCGCATTGATGGCGGTCAGGTTGTAGTCAAAATCCGAGAAGTTCATGCTGTTCTCCTGGCACACGGCCGATGCAAACTCCTGCATCGCCTCGTCCAGCTCCACGCAGCTGCGCAGGCGCAACAGTTTCGGCACCAGATCCTGTCGCAATGCCCTGGCAAAGTCCCTGGCATGCTGCCGATCATTGTCGCTGTCCGTCCGTATGGGCATGACCGGAGCCTCTAGGTGCGAGTACGGCCAGCGGTTCTCCACGCGCGATGTCTCATCGCTGGAGCTGCTCGGAACATCGTCCTCGGGTCCCTCCGTGTCCCCCGAGCCATTCGAGGCCGCATCTTGTTCATGCGGCGGCTCACCTTCGCTCTCCGATCCCGATGAAGTTTCGAAAACATTTTGCCGGAACTCTACGATGGCATCGCGATACGGCGCCGGCAACCGGGCCATGCTCTGATAGGTCAGCGGGCCCGAGTAGTCAGCATCCTTGAGCAGCTCGTGTCGTCCATTTACGACCTGAACGATCTGGTCACTGATCATCGATTCGGTGAGTTCGCCGCTGCACAACACCTGCAGGCTATCCAGCAGGGCCACCATGCACTCCACGCTCGCCTGCAGGCTGGCCTCGGTGGCGGTGCCCACGCCACTGGCTCCATAGGCGCACTCCTCCATGGCGTCCACCAAACTAAAGCGGAAAATCATTAAATTTTAGGATATTATATATATATATTTAAGAAGTAAATCTTACAGCCGAAAGAGTGCCATCTCATCGCTGCAGCCTTGGGCCGTGTTCTTGTCCACATAAAGGATAACCGCCAGATCGATGAGACGCTCTGGACTCTTGAAGATCTCTCGCACGCAGCGCAGTGGCTCGGTGCGATTCTGTGGTGCCGGCAGCAGGAGCATTCGATGGAACAATGCCTCCAGCATGGGACGCAGCGAGCCATGGGCGCCGGCGATTCGCAGCAATTGGATGGCGGTCAAGTAAACGCAACGGGCCTGAGGTCCATCCAATCCGGGACCCGTGAAGAAGCCACGTGCCTCGTTCTCGATCATGTGCAGGGCGTCCCTGAGTGGGAATTTCAATAAATAGTTTATAGTTAAGTTTCATGCCTTCCAGGGATTGATTCAGCACCACTCACTTGTAGGTAAACTTCTTGTCCAGATTAATCCTGCCGGGTGATCCCAGTGCTGCGGCCAGTGTGGGACAAAACTTCTGCCACAGAAAGGAGGTAAAGTGCGGATTTGCGTGGACATTGCGCGGCAGGGCCGAGCTCAGGGTGAGAATGCATTCGGTGAGATACAGAGAGCTATGATTCTCACACTTCTTATTCGGCGAGGCATTCACATTGGGCTCCACCAGGCGGCTGCAGAGCCACTGCATCACGGGTATCACCTCGTTGTAGACGGCGGAGGCCTGCGTTTGGGTCATCAGGCCGGCGGGCGCTGTCTTCTTCACCTCCTCGGCCTCCTCGATGAGGAAGGCGCAAAAGGTGCGCAGGCATTGCGAGGCGGCGGCCAAGGAGGCAGCTTTGGTGGCCCGCGAACCCATCTCCCAGCATTCACCGCAACGGGACAGGATCTCGATGAGCAGACGGCCGTTGAGGGTGCAGGCCGGTGAGCAGGCCATGGCCAGGAAGAGGCGTAGGACATTCACCACCGTATCCTCGCTGCTAGTCGAGGGCAGGATGCCGTTGGTGGCACGCAGCAGCTGGGAGGGAAGCCAAACTGAGTCGTCCTCCGGCTCCAGGCCGATGTAGAAGCGTTCGTCCTTGATGACGCGCTGGAAAAAAGGGAAGGAACTTGTTTAATATAAAAAATAGGAAAGGAATTTTAAAAAAAAGCTAAAAAGGATATGTTTTTAAAGAGAACCAAAAGGAATAATAAAAAAGGGAACGACCTGGTCAGGAATTATTGATTACCATATGGTAAACCCCACTCATAAACAAACGTCCCTTCCGCCTCCTACCCCAGGGGATTCCCTGCAATTAGCCCCCCCATCCCCCATGTCCCAGATTTCCCATATGCCCAGGTCTCATGCTCCAAATCCCACAGCCCAAGTCCATTTCCCATGCCCATTTTCCACTGACAATTGACCAGGATATGTAGCCGGAACTTCCGGCCGGAAAATGTATGTCAGTGGTTTTTCGTGGCCATTGTTGTGGGGTTTACTGTTCCATGGCTCCTGGCTCATCGTTATTTTTCCTCCCCTGCCCTATGGCCTATAATCGCCATATCCGGCGGTGCACTTACATGGAGGCCATTGAGTCCCATCGTGATGAACTTGGGCCGCTTGGTGTCCAGCGCCATCTGCAGGGCGGTAAAGCAAACGGAGCGCAGCTCGTGGGAGGGATCCCGGTGGATGCCATGCTGACGGTATAGCTTATCTGCAGAGAGAGAAAAACAAAAGCAGTCAGAGTAATTAATTATTAATAAATTAAATTAAAACATTTTTTTTTTTTAATTATTGAATATTTATTGTTCAACACAATTTGCATATTTAAAAAAATATTCATTTAATAATAAAGTTACGAACTTTAACTTTCTTTTCGCCAAGTGTATATCCACGGGCAGAATTAGCGTCAAGTCGCCACGATTAACGGTTATCGCCTGAGAACGCAAGTATGTAACTAATGTAGGCAGTAAAATCTGCCGCGATAAGCCAACGGGTGTGTTTGAGTGTGTGTGGGAGGGGTAGAGTGTGCAAGGGGAAAACTCCCACAAATCCGTTGCCTACTCTTCTGCAACGCCAACGCAGAAAAGGCACAAAAGCCTCGCGCAACAAAGTCAGAAAATCAAAAGGAAACAAAGAAAAGATTGAGTTGTGTGGGAGTTGAAATGCCCTGCAGCATAAAGCAACGGTATCTTGAACTTTGTTTTTGCATAAATATGTAAAATATAAATTTTAACAAAGTTTTATGACGAAAGTAACAATAAAATATTTTGATTTTTATCCACAAAGTTAATTTTCTTACATTTTTTTTTAAAGTAACAAATCAACTTCCTTTGCTAACCAAAATGCCGCATTGCCGGATTGGCAAGGGCAGCGTCACAAAGAAAGTGGCAACTAACGGTAAACAACAAACACGGGCAGCGCCAACAAGAACTACGACGAGGCGGCCAAGGAAGTAAGGAAATGGCATTATTGCATGCGACTCTCTCTTTTTTCACTCCCCCCCTTCGCTTGCTCTCTGTCTCCCCTGCACTTGAGTAAAAAGAATACCCCGTTACTTGAGGGGCATATGGGGAAAACTTACCGTAAGCGATTTGCGCCGTTTGCCGCAGCGCATTGTGCTTGGTGCCCGTTGATTCCTTGATAACCAGTAAAAAGAGGTCTTCCATATTGCCGTTCTCTTTCTCCTCCGCTCTCTCTCTCTCTCTTAACTCCAAACTCCAACTCTCCTTCTTGATTGTTTTGCGTGCGTGTTCGTGTGCTCGCCAAAAAATGCTTTGGTTGTGTTGGTGTGGGTGCTTTTTTTTCTGCTCCTTCAGGCAGTTGCTGTCGCTCTCGTTGCTGTTGTTGTTGTTGTTGGTGGTGGTGGTGTTATTGTTGTTGTTGTTTCGCCCTTGCACGACATCAATGGTAATAACAACAACTCAATTAGCGCCGCCTAAAAAATGGGGAGTAAAATCAATATAAAAGGCGAAACGAAACAGTAACGGTACAAAATATGCGTTTGGCAAATGTGTTGACATGCACATGAACATACATAAGTACATGTACATATGTATGTATTGCCGCCATATGTAACCTAAAACAAAAAGGATAAAGCAAAATCAGCCTTAAAAAGGCTATATCCGTGGGGAACTTGAACTTGCAGCGGGACTAAGACCCAAACATCCGGGGGAACTGACCAGAGAATTGCCTCGAAGATAATGTCTCGATCCGAAAAGAAGTTTATTCACAAAATTTCAAGGATCTTGAACGTTTACTTCTGGAAATTTATATTAATAGCTGACAGGAAAAACTTAAACAAAAATTCCTGGACATTTTCATATACAATTCCACATCCGGACTGCTACTCCGGAGCGTAGAGTGTTTCCTGAGAGATTTCAGTGGGATTCCAAGGGGATCAGAACTAAAGAGCACACACACAACACTCGCACACACACACGTACTCACGCACTCACTCTCTTACACGCACATGAGGGAAAGTTACAGTTGTTGTGGGTGGCGGGCAGGCGGGCAAGTGTATTTGTGTGCTGTTTTCGCGTCATGTCACTTTTGCACTTTTCAAAACTTTTGCCATTGCAATTCTGCACCTTCGAAAAGTTCAAACAGTGTGTATCCGTTTTCCTTGAACAACTTTTTCTCACATTCATACACACATACACACACACACACAAACACCAGGCACGACACACAATGCAGCCAGGCAGTGCAACGGTGAAATTACAATTCCACTCCATATGTCAACTTGTTTTTTAAGGCTCCTCATGTTTTTTTTACCATTATAACTTGTGGGATTTACCATTTCCATTGTCGAATATGGCCATAAGGCGTGCTGGCGAAACTTTTGAGCAACGCAGACCACCACTTGTGGTTTTTGTTTGCTGCTATTGATACTGTCCTGCTGTTTTTTTTCACTTTTCCTCTATCCGCTGAGTGGGAAATGTGCTGCACTTGTCGTTGGATGCGACAAATGCTGTGTGACGCGAAACGAAAGCACTTTCTCCATTTACGGTGAAGTGCGCACGGCTCTCGTGCACGAATGCGCATGTCGCCCGAGCCAGCTGTTCGATTGCCTATCGTCTATCGACAAGCGAATTTTAGAAAAGCCGAGGGACTATTCCAATTTTTTTAAACATATTGTGGGATTTTTATCCTTACATAAATATGGAAAATCTAAAAAAATCCTGCTTATAATTATATTCAGCTTACAGGAGGACTAGGATCCTTAAGAGGTATCTATTAATCGCTTGCAGTCCTGTAAAACCTTTTGAAATTCCCGTTTTGTTGATAGCTCGACAAATCAATAAACAACAGGAGTTTGGCACACGAAAGTATTACTGGAGTTTGCAGGAAACTTAACTTTTCTTAAGTAATTTATACCCCCAAAAGATTCTTTGAAAGACTTCACCTGCCCCATTTTCCACAGGTGGTTTGCTTGGTAGCTCTCTCTTTCTTTCCCTCTCTTTTTTACTCTCGCACTCTCTCGCATTATGTCCGATTTTTAAATGCCATTAATTATATTTCGCATTGATTTAAATAGCTTAACTGACATATTAAAATTAGGAGAAAAAATAAACAGGACTCAATTGCATATCAAAAACCATTCTTTGCTCTCATGACATAGAAGACTAAAAAGTGCAAGTGCAGATTCCTCATTTCGCCTATTTCACGGGCTTCGATTTCCAAAGACCGTCGTTGAGGAAATGGTACGTCTCGATGCCGATGCCCTTGTTCTTCGCCAGACTGCGGAACAAGAAAGTAAATTAATTAAAAGTTAAAAAATAATGTGTTATTTAGAAGCACTCACATTTCCTCTGTGGAGAGTGTGAGCAGTCCGATGGCCAGCGCATGCTCCTTGCCCTCGGCCATAATGGCCACTACGGTGTTCTTGTCTGCCGGCGTCATGCAGGCACCCGGCGATGTCAGGCCCGGACACATGACGTTGGCCCCGCTCAGGACGAACCGAATGGCGCCCTTGTCCACCTGCTGCATGGTGACGAAGTAGGGGAACTTGTGCAGCAGCCGCAGCGTGGGCATCCAGGGGCCATCGCGATGGCGGAAGAACACTTGTTCGCCGGCTCCGTTCAGTAGCAGCTCGATGTGGTCATGGCTGCGGGGATGGGGATCGGGATGTATAGTAAGGCATGGACATTGGAATGGGGGAACTGTGCTAGGGATGACCCCTCCTACCACTTGGCGATGCGGTACGAGTCCTTCTTGGGCAGGATGAGGTCGATGTGTGTTTCCAGCTTCGGGTACGCTTCCAGCAATTTGGCCCGGATGCCCTTCTGAACCGACGACTTCAGCTGCTGGATGCTGGAAATGCTGTCTTTCTCCTCGAACCTGTGGATTGTGGAGCGGTGTCCTCGTTAGGCTGTGCCTGGGCAACAGGGCCGTATTCTATACATACTTTTTGAACATTTTGCACGATTTCCTCCTTGTGTTTGGCAGCAGTGTTACCAGGTAGCAGTTCTTGGAAAATGTTTGATCGACATCCAATCAACAGTAATTTGGTATTTTTTGTGTGGGGAACATTTTTTGGATTCCACAAACACTGTTGCCCCCAGTTTAGCTTGTTTCAAGCAAAATCTAGCTTATTTAAAATTAGAGAAGCGTGTTGTTTATTTTATAAATATATTATATTTCGCAGAATGAAAATATAATAAAATTTCTATTTTAATATTTATATTATTATTATTATTTTTTTTTTATATATAATTATTATTATTTAAGTTTTATTTTATTTCTCTTAAATTTTCTCTCTCTCTTATTTTCCAGTCTCCTACACTGAAGTTAAAAGCATGCCGTAATTCAAGTATTTGAGAGCCAATAGGAAAAGAAGAAGAAAGGAATAAGCTAGCGACAACCTATCAGATACAAATTTAAACGAGTTCCCAGTAAAAGAGATTTTTTAGGGAAGAGGTAGCAGAAATTGACGACATTACCGTACTCGCTCTTACGCCCACAAACGTCCTTCCATTAACGTTTGGCGCCTCTAACGGTGGCCGTTGAAAATCATTTCCTTCAAAGTCGCGAGTTTAGCAGATCGGTTAATAAATCCTAACGCAAAAAAACAGTGGCAGGTGCCAAAAGTAGGGAAAATCGCGCAATGAAAAATGCTATTGAAAAGGCTTGTGTACAGCCCCAAAACAGAAGCCTGGCCTCCATCGTGTGTTTTTTTAAATTTCTTTTTAAGTGCCAAGATCAGAGTTTTTTTTTGCTAACTCCTTTTTTTTTGTTTTGTTTTGTTTTTTTTTTTAAGTGAAATTTAAAAAGCCAAACTGTGCCGAAGGATTTTTTTAAAAAATGTTTATTTTTGTGTATGTTTTTGCCAATTAATTCTAAGTCGATTTTGGGATCTGCAGCAACAAAATAAATGGGAGAGTTACTTCTTCTTTTGTATCTTTTGTTCTTGTTTTATCTCTTGCCCTTGAATTTTTAAATAAAAATAATTAAATGCAAGCAAAACAGAATAAAACTCAACCTGTATAATTATCAGTTGGAAGCCCTATTTTAATATATATTACATATATTATTATGTTATTTAAATTTTATTAATTTAAGTTATGATTATTTTATACGATTTTAAAATAAAATATTTCGTCTAAAATCACGAGAATATCGTCTTGGCCGTTTTGGGTAATAGTTACATTTTCTATGAAAACCTTTGGTCATATTATACCCTTGCAGGGCATTATAATTTTCATCAGAAACCCTATAAAATAAAAGTATATACACGTAAAATAATTTCTTTAATTTAATAACAATTGTCCTGGTTTCAGGACTTGCCGTACGTTAATATTTATACGAGAGTCCGCAATGTAGTCCGAAAAAGGTTGCCAGAATCTCAGGTCGCCTACATCTTTGAATAAATCCGTATCTAAGGCATCTTTTGGGTCAACGCTGTCGCCTTCGCTAGGCAGGGCACAATTCAGGGTTGTTTGATCCTTAAGGATACGCGGTACGGCGTGATAGCACAGGCGGGACTCTCCGGACATTATTAGGACATCGCCGCTTTGCAGCAGAAGGGCGGTGGGAGTTTCTTCAAGGCTCCTTCCGCCGATCAGAAAAATCGCAGCCTGGCCAAAGCTAAACGAAAATAGTGGAGCCGCCTGATTCGGCTCAGAGTAGTCCACATGACCGGATAAGCTACTGCCGACGGGATAGTAGTTTACTATGGCAGCTTCGGGCTTGAAGTCTGCGTAACCCATTCTGGATGAGAACAGTCTGCAAAGTTGGCTCAGATCCTCGGGGAACGGTGACTGCATGCGGTCATCGTAGTGCTTCGTGTCCCAGTCGTGGTGATATCCGAATGTGGTCCAACGCATGGCCACTTTGGTCCTCTGAAAGTCGTCTTTATTTTGGCACTGATGCAGCTCCTTCCACCAGTCCGATCTGACGGTTTCATCGAAGAGCCTCTTATTCAAATTGACGATGTTCGGTGGTTTTGGGTAATCCCGCAGGCATCGCGCTATCCAATACCGAAGACCCCGCTCGGTAAATGGATTTCGTATAACCACGATTCCTGGATGATCCTTTAGTTCATAACATCGCCATGTGTCTGACGACTTCAGACCGGGGATCGATTGAAACTCTTCGTCACAGGTGTTCTTCAAGCGGTGGACAGTGATTTTTTCATTTTTTAATGGATCATCAAAGTTTACCACGTCGCTCAGGTCTGGGCTGCTACTTTTTGCCTTGTATTGCTTAAAAATTAACTTAAACATTTGTATTTAAAATAATTAAACTGCGAAATACAAAATGTAAACAAATGGATGGCAGAACTCACATTTTAGCACATATTTAGCTAGATTTAGTATTTTTTCTCCATGGTTTCGCAGCGAAAATATTTATTTTCTTGAAGTGTGACCGTCCTCCATTTTTCGACATTTTTTGAGGGAACGGATGCGGTCTGTTGGCAACCCGCAATATTTGAATTACAATATTCGTTAGCCATTGATGATTCGTTATAGAATACTAATTGTGTGTGTTCTGGCAAATGCGCCTGCCTGGGAAAGCACCTAGTATACCTTTGGCGAACCCCTCGGGCCAACACCGATTAAAGCTGGCAACCAAAACCTTCCGCAAACCATACTCTTCCTACCAAAACCCAATTTCAAACAAAACGCTGTGCATAAGTTCAATACATAAATTTAATAATAATCGTGTTTTAAAACCTAATAAAATCCTCTGCACTCAAAAGGACTACATCAACTATAATTCTCGGCCACGTCAGCGGTATTGCAACGAATGGTAACCGAGTGTCCTCAAATGCGGGTAAGTCCGAACCAAGACTATTTTCCTATATCCTATATATATATATAAAGCTGATAGCACCAATCAGCCAACGATTGGTTGTAAACTAAAAGCAAAAAAAAAAAAGTTAATTAAGAGTTGGTTGGTTACAAATTTACATTTTGAACTTATTCACAGCGTTTTGTTTTTAAAATTGGTTTTGTGGAGGAAGAAGTGGATTTTGTTTAAGTTTCCATTTTGGGTTGGCTATAAGTTGGATTGGGTTTTCGTGGAAAAAGTCAGCAGATTTCCAACTGGTACAGGTTATCCAGATTCTCCCTCCTCCACCTTGGTGAAATTTTCGTTGGATTTTGGTTGTCACCTTTTTTCGGGGCTGACCCAGGGACAATTATTATTCTACAACGAATCATCAATGGGATAACGAATAATGTAATTCAAATATTGCGGGTGGCCCGCAAAGTATGACTGCATCAGTTGCCGCCAAAAAATGTCGAACAACAAGTGGAAAGAGCGGTCACACTTTAGGAACTTTAAGAATTGGATACCGTACCTATTTCTCTCACTGAAATCTAGCTCTTTTTTTGGCTTGAAACTATGGCAGCACTTTTAGCCACGCTATAAAAAATACCATTTCGGTATAAGACGAAAGCAGTATGTTTTAGTATTTTCATCGCAGTAGACTTCGACATATTTTTCAGAACTAGACGACGCCAGTCTGCATTGTTTTCAATTACTCCGCTAAATATATCTTAAATGTTTTGTAAATAATATTCTATTTTATATGCAAACATAAGTGGCTTATTGTCTGTAATAAGAAATGGAAACACTTCAGCAAAAGGACCAGACCGAGGCGGTGCAGGGTGAGTGGTCTCTTGGATATATGTTTTCCAAAGGGATTTGCTTAATAAGAATCTGTCAACAGAAGGGACGCTGACACCCTCGCCGTCGTCCGTACCGCTTCCAGAGGAAATCACGCCTCTAGAAGTGGTGCAGGAATTCGTGGCTGCTGTGAATAGCGGCTCCATTGACCGGGAACTTTCCGACGATTGCGTCCTTGGCTTCTTTGGCCGCCACAGCCGCGGAGCAACCATATCGGCTGGTTATTTCCGAGTGTTCATCACGTCACGCTACCAGCACGAGGGCTTTGAGGAGGCGAACTTCGTGAGTCCCGCCAAGGCGGAGATGCTGAAGGTGCGTTTCATGCGCAGCTTCAACTGGGCGCGACGTCGTATGATTGAGGAGCAGAAGGTCCGCGAACGGGCCACTTCCCTGCATCTGCGCGCGGAGAGCGATGATGAAGACGAGCAGCAGCAGCCGCCCAGTCGGTGCACCGCTCAATTCGCAACTCCGCCGCGTCCAGTCAGCCAGGACTTGGATCAAATCAAGTTTGTGGAGGCCAAGGGTGTACTGAAAAGCCTTGGTGCCGACAACTCGGAGGACGGCATCGACTTTGGTCACACCCGCAGGTTACATCTTACGCTGGGCTATCGTCAGGTGCCGCTGGCTTTCGGCAATAGACGTCACATTGACATTTGCCTGGCGCTGTACGAGAAATCCTTGATGGCTGCGTCATCTGTTCCTGCTCCAAGGCGCGGCACTGCCGCTCGCTGTAATCCGCCAACAGATGACGAGGCAGAGGAAGAATTTTATACTAGACGCGGCGCCCGGCGCACTCTGTTTGTGGAGTTGCCCAACGCGGACAAGCCAGAAACTTCAGGGGCAGAAGATCAACATGACGAGGAGGAGGAGCAGCAGCAGCGGGCGCTGGATCAACAGACGCTGGAGCACACACCAGCAACAGTAGAGGCTACAACTCAAGAGGAATCGGCGCAGACGTCGGCTTCAGAGGAATCCCCAGTTTCCTCCGTTAGCAGCTGCACACCGAGGAAGCGTCATAACACCTCCAGCGGCGGCGAGGTGAAGCCCAAACGCACGCCACGACTGAATCGGCTGCGCTTCTAGATCATCTCTCGCTCCTAGATACTTGACACATTTATAACCCTAGTCTAGTTTCCAAATCTCTGTAGCAAAAATAATGTGGGAAACGACATAATATGCCCACAAAGACTGATTGCATCCGCTAAATGGCCCTGTTTTGGGCTAATATAACCCGAATATGTATTGTCTTACATACATAAGACTCATCTGTTGGATGATTTATAAATTATTATTCGAGTAATCCATATTTTTGTATCTAAAGATATGTATTATTTCATTATTAAAATGCTTAATATATTTGTTTAATACATAGTTATGTACTTATTTATCCGATTATTGAAATACCAATGATCAAGAATTAATATTTTAGTAATTAATAATCCAGTTATATTATTTGCTGAAATAGACAATAATTTCTAAACAAAAATTCTTTATCGATTCCTGGAAATGTAATGGAAGCTTAACGAAATTGTAATGCCATAATTTAAGGTGGTCTTGATCGCAAGCACTGATCTCTTTTCATCTGATGAAGACCACCTTATATTGTTATTCACCATGTTTTAATACTCTTAAAAAGATTTTCTCAGAGATTCCTGGAAATTGACTGGAAGTGTACCGTAATTGGATCCCTGTAAGACTCAGCACATGATGCAATAATATAAGGTGGTCTTCATCGCAAGCACCGCTCTGGTTTCTTCTGATGGAAAACACCTTATATTATAATACACCATGTTCAAGTACTAAAAACTTTATTTTGTTTGCAAATATTTACAATATAAATCAAATATTTATGCTAAATATTTAGATCAAACATGTTGTATCTACTTATATACGAGTTTAAGCTTAGAAAACGAGATTAAATTAAAGATATAAATTGGATCTACGAGTATTGAATACATTATTATGGAATCTGAGAATGACTCCTCTCAGTGTAAAGGTTCAAGAAAAATAAATAAAAGGTCTGGGTAATGGTACAGCCAGAGCTTAACTTCAGTCTAAATTCACATTCCCGAGACAGCAGATCGACCACGTAGTATAACGGAAATATTACTATATATTTTGTAAAAAAACTGAAAACCTTTGAATAAAAATCGAAATGGACTGCTGTTATACCTCTACTTTAGACACTATTCGGAACGAATTATCTCGACTTATTGGAATTGGTGTCTTTATACAATTTTTGCTGTCCATCATAGCCGCATTACTTTTAATCAAAATATGCATAAAGCTATATAAGCTCCACACCGCTTCACTAAGGGAACGGTATCAGCGCAATGCAGCCCTCTGCATCCATCCTGGAGGAGACAAAGCAGCGACACAACCAGGTTCCACCGCCTGAGATAAATTTACATGCTGTATTCAAATTATAATTCATTTATAATCAAATATATGTACAGTGTAAACTAAAATCTGGTTTGAGAATTTATTTACAAGGTTTGAATAGTGATCTTCTTTTTTTATTACTGTAATTTTCAAGAAAGCTCTTGCTTGAAACAGTTTTTAAATGATTTTTTTTTAATATATTATTTTGTTTACCCTTTACTTTTATTTTAATTTTCGTTCAAAGTTTGCAATGCTGTGATTTTTGACTCTATAAAGTATATTTATTATTCGTCAGCATTAACTGCCGAGTATATTTAGCCATGTCCGTTTGTCCGTCTCTCTGTCCGTCTGTTTGTTTCTACGCAAACTAGATCCTAAGTTTTGAAGCTATCTGAATGAGTTTGCAATTTCTATAAATTTTCACTACTTTATAAGTCCGACTATATCATATAGCTGCCATAGAAACAATCAGAAAATTAAAAAAAAAAATAATTATACCTTAGCCAGTTTTTAACATATTTTTACATACTCTGAGATTCATGTATTATTATTTAAAAATATGTTTAAAACTGGTTAATTTGAATATTTTCCTAAAAAATTTGCTTATTCAGATTTAATTAAAAAAAAAAATTTTAAAAAACTAAAGAGCTAATTTTAAAAAGTCGAATTTTTTACACATTTTTTTGTTGGCTTCTAATTTTCTCTCGCAGCAAAATTATAAAGTCTCATGCATCCAAATATCGTAAGCTAAGAAAATTCAGAATATTATTTGAAAACATTTCAATATTACCGCAACATGTGACCGTACCACGGGACTTGGCATTTTGACGCCACCGTGCGACGGCCACACAACGGTACAAGTTTGTTTGTTTTTTTTTGATCCGGCTTTGAACTCCTCCGCTTTGGATTGGATTTCGATTTTCCCCGGCCACCGGTGTGATCCAATCCGAGTCCCCGAAGATGCTGCGCCTGTGCCCGCTGGCCGTGCTGCTGCTGCTGCTGCTCGGCTGCCTGCACGCCCCGCTGGCCTGCAACCACTGGGTGCTGCGCGAGGAGCAGATCGTGCCGAAACTGGACTCGCCCTTCCACATGCGCGAGCCGCACAATTTGGCGGCATTCCTCGAGCAAATCCGGTACAGTGAGTACGTGGAGCGTTCGTATCTGGACCTGTTGCGCAAGCGGGAGCAGATAGTGGAGCATCTGCGGTTCTCCATGCGCTTCGGCGAGGACCTGGCCGAGCAGGCCAAGTGCGCCATGGACTATTACATGCTGGAGAAGCGCATGTCCTATCTGAAGATCACGCCCGAGCAGCTCAAGTGGATCAATTTGCCGGATCAGCGGGAGCTGCACATCCACCAGGGCACCTCGACGACGCTGGGCAAGGAGCCGGTGTGCAGTGATTATCATCCCATGACCGTGGGTCCGGCCATGTACGATCATCTGGAGAGCTTCCGGCCGGAGGTATTGGCCACCGCTTATGTGGACCGGGAACATGACACCAATGTGGGCACGGCCACCGTTGAGCTGACCCGTCGCTTTGCGGTGGACGGGCTAAAGCATCATCCGTCGTCGTGGAAATTTCACACCTTGAGCTCCTACTACTGGCGGATGCGGGGCAATGCAAAGGAGGCCCTGCCCTGCGCTCGATTGGCCACCCTGCTGGCACCGCCCATTTTTAAGGACATACCGCTGCTCAGCCTGGGAACCATACTCTTCCGGATGGGCCGGCTGGCCGATGCGGATCTCATACTCACGGCTGCCGTCGAGCACGCTCCCCAGGTGGCCGAGAATCATGTGGTGCTCGCCTCTGCGCTGGCCATGAAGCATGACTTCAATCGCTCGCTGCAGCACTTTGATAAGGCGGAACGCCTTGATCCCAGCACGCTGCCGCGCACCCAGCAGGTGCGAAACTTCATCAGCTGTTTGGAGAACCTCACCAAGAAGACCTCCAAGATGTACAGCTACGTGAAGTACATGAAGAACGAGGTGAAGGAGTTCAAGAAGCTGAAGCATCACATATCGCAGAGCCACGAGCGCCTGATCCAGCAACAGTTGCCGCTGGGAGCGCGACGCCTGCTCGGTCTCGATGCCCAGACCGGCAACGATGACCTCCATCGGCGTGGCCAGTACTGCAGCACACGGACGCCCAGCGGTTCCGATGAGCCGGTGCTCTTCTGTGACTTCTACTCGGACATGCAGATGCGGCTGGAGAGCAAGGATGTGGACATTGATGTGCTCGAGCGGGACCTCAAGGCCAACACGGATGCGGTCATACGGCAGGTGTCCACCGAGATACGCAAGCAGTTCAATCTGGAGCAGCTGAAGGCGGCCAAGGCCCAGATGCCGGCCAAGGCAGTCAAAGCCACGTAAGCGGCTGAACAGGTGAACTGGCAAGGCACATTCCCCCCAAAAAAAATTAAGAACTCTTTGGGTCACAAATTAGCTTTTATTTTTAATCTGTTTTTAGTCTTAAGGAGAGCAAGTGTGCGCATGTGCGAGTGTGTTTGTGTATATATATTAACCGAGTTACAAGGATAAGAAGTCTGCAGGAATAGCTTAAATAGGAGCTAGTTTTAGGCTGAGATGCTGGAGATTTGAAGCAGTCGAGGATGCTAGACCGGTGGCTACTCAGTTTTTGGTTTCTAAATCGAATTTTAACATTTTCCAGCCATAATTTAAAGTTAATATAACTTATTCCATGTTTGTTTTTATATACAAATCGTTTTTTTCAACAGAACCTGCTGTTACATACAGCAATTGTATAATTCCCCAGGACTCGGCTCGTCAGAGTGTCGGTTTTATACTTTTCCCAGAAAATCCTTAAATTTAAATCCATTTCAAGGCAAATCCAACACGGCAATCGGTCTAAAATAATCCCCAAATACTTTTTTTAATCAAAGAAACGCAACTAAATTAGTTGTGTGTGTGTTTTCCATGCACCATGGCACTGTGTGTGTTTAGCTTCCAACCAAAAAAACCCAAATCCGTAGAGTCGTATTAAAGATATATGTAAAACAAATTAATGTTAGTTTTTAATCTTTAAACAAAAAACCGCCTTTGTTCTGTTTTGTATTCGTAAACAAATCTACACAATTAATAAATAATGAAAACAGCCAAGAGCTAGTTGAAGAGCACACAGCCACAACGAGTTGCATCTTCACCACTGGATCTCCTGGTTGTCCAGGGCCTGCAGCAGCAAGGATAGGCTGGCAAAGGTGTGCTTATTGTCCATCCGACCGCCATTGTCCACCAGCAGTCCGCTCCAGCCACTGCTGCGTGCTCCCGCATAGTCCATGTCCAGCTTGTTGCCTATGTGAAGGGCCTGCTCCGCCGGGATGTTCAAACGTTGCAGGGGTATCTGAAAGATTTGATTATCCGGCTTCATGACGCCCGCCTCATAGGAGGTGAGAACGAAATCAAACTTGGAGCCATAACCCATGGCGGTCAGGACTTGCGGCAGCGATGGATCAAAGTTTGAGATGACGCCGACACATTTACCGGCTGACCGGACACGCTGCACCAGCTCCCGGCCGCCCTCGATGTGGCCCCAACAGGCTTTTGTTCGGAAAAGCGTAATCAACCGGCGGCCAATCTGCTCCAGCTGCTCCGGCGACAGGCGGTCATCAATGCAGGTAAAGGTGCGCGATACCAAGTGCTGCCACCACTGCTGCCAGTCCATATCCGGCGAATGGCGCCCAAAGTTCGGATGTTCGCGACTCATCGCCGAGAACTGCTTACGAAAGCAGCGCTCCAACTGGGCACGATCCATGCCAGGGACGCCACATTCCGCCGCCGTTTGCTGGTAGTGGCGCATTGGCTCCTCCAGACGGAGCAGGGTGTCCGTTACGTCGAATGTCACCAGGCGAAAGCGTTTCAAATTTTGCACAAATTGCGAAGTCAACGACATTTTGCCGGCCAGTGTGGCCAGTCGCAATGAATGTATTTTTTTTTTATATTTTTGATATATGTACACGGGAAATGTTTAAATATATATTACTTATAGATTATGTTCATGACATGGGCGTAGCAAGGGGGAATAAATTTAAAAAAATTCAACAATTTTATAATATAAAGATATTTAAAAAAAAAAATTATAAAAAAAAAAATTGTATGTGCTTAAAAAATTTAAAAAACTATGTTTTTAAAAGATGGTAAAAATTTTATGTTTGTGTGGTTTTAAATTTAAAAACAAGGGTGAATATTGTTTTTTCATTAAGAGGCACGCAGATAACATTTTTTAAGGCACAAACAACATTTTGTAACACCTTTTAAGCACATAAATGTTTTTTTATATATTTTTTAAAAGATAATTTATACTATAAAGCAACATTAAAAAAGAAATGCAAATAAAAATTAAAAAAAAAAATTAAAAAGTATGAATTTAAAAAAAAAATAGTAGAAAAAAAACTGTTACTAAAATATACAAAACAAATTAAAATTTTGGATTTTTTTAAAATAGAAATATTATATAAATTGAGTGAAAATGTTTAAATTTGTAATCAAAAATTTAAAACATTCCTAGTTTTGGTATTTTGCAACACTAAAATCTAAGCTTTTGCGCCAAAATACCAAACTTTTCACCGTCCTCTAACTGTGTGTATTTGTTGGTATTTGCTGGCTACCCGGCCAGCGGTCACACTGAACGAAAATAATTTTGTTATTGCCAACAACAAAATTTGGTGTTGTTAAATGGCAGAGCCACAAGCAGACGCTCCGCGCTTCGTTCCAATCCACCTGACAGCCAGTAGCCAAAGCGGCAGTTAATACCGCGGAGCTGCCAGCGCCCGTCCCTCCTCGCTTCGCAGTCGATCCGGAGCAGATCCCGCGATCTATTTTGGCCAGCAGAGTTACGTGAACGTCGTCGGATTTCGGATTTCGGACTCGGATTCGGATTCGCGGACTTCCATCTCGCAGGCCAGATGCCACAATGAACGTCCGCAAGCGGCCACGTCTGGAGCTGGAGCTGAACTCCTGCGGTTCTGTAACCGCTGTTCCACCGGCACACCTGCTCACGACCACCACCGCTCACACAGCGGACCTGTCCGAGGCCCTGCTCGGCGCCAGCGGCAACCAGAGCCTGATCCTCACCAGCGCCGGCAATGCGCTGCTTAATAGCAGCAGCGGTGCCCAGATATTCCTCACCATCTGTGGCGATGAGAACTCGGAGGATGGCGAAGAGTCGCAGGAGTACTATGCCATCAAGCAGGAGCCCGGCTCCGATCTGGATGTGCATACGCTGCTGCCCACCAACCTGCAGCTGCCCACCGGCTGTGAGATTTATCTGGTGAAGGAGCCCAAGGCCTCCATAAAACTGGAGCCAGAGCTGATTAGCGAAAAGATGGTAGCCTCCAGACCTGTGACATTGTCGGTGGCAGCAGTCCCAGCACCTGCACCTGCACCTGCACCGGCACCGGCACCTTTAGTACCAGCAGCAGCCGGAGCAGCAGGAGCAGTTTCCTCCTCCTCCTCCGCCACCAGCGTTTTATATGGCCAGACGCAGCGATCCCTGCCAGAAGTGTCGGGTGCCAATGCCAATGCCTCCATCGTCCCTGCCACACCTGCCAGTAAGCTGGAGGCGTACAAGAAACGCGATGACAAGCGCCGGGCCACCCACAACGAGGTGGAGCGTCGGCGTCGCGATAAAATCAACAGCTGGATCTTCAAGCTAAAGGAAATGCTGCCCAGCCTGAGCTCCAATGGCTCCAGCACCGGCGAGGCCAGTCCCAGTCCCAGCACCAGCACCAGTACCAGCAACACCAGCTGCAGCGCCAAAAGCAATCTGAATCCGAATCCAAATCCGAGCCCCAGCGGACGGACGCCACCCAATGACTCCAAGTCGCAGATCCTAATCAAGGCTTGTGAGTACATCAAGAGCATGCAGGGCGAGATTGACACGTAAGTGGAGGAGTTAATGATCTTTAAAAGGGGGAAAATGGATGAACCACTTTGCATTTAAAGTCTTTTTGCTGTAGCTCCCTTAGTTTTACACTTTTTTTCTTACTGAATCCTTCCAAGTAGAGCTTCTACGGATACGCTATCCGTAGACTCTTTTTTTCGCTGGCAAAGCTAATATATTCTCATATTCTGTCTGGTTTATGATGACTCTACTTCTCAAATTTCCCCACAATTTCCAATTTAAAGCTGATAAGCCAATGTATTTATTTATCTGCGGCATTCCCCCTTGCCAGGCCTTTCCAACCAACTCAGCACAAAGAAGAAAAAAAAGCCAGGCTTGGTTGCCTAATATAAATAAAGGAATAAATATTCCGATAGTTGTGGAAATGATTCATGCAAAAATTACGCCCGCCGGGTAGCTAATGGTGGTTTCCATTTTCCCCCTTGCAGTATGTGTATTTTTATAAAGAAATAAAATAACAATCTCATGTTCTTAGGCTGCGCGACTGCTTGCGGGAGGCGGATGGCTTGAGGGCCAGCAATCAGGCGCTGCGCGAGGAATTGGATCGTCTGAAGCGTCAGCAGCAGATGCAGGAGCGTTTCCACACAGCTGCCAGCACTCGATCCACCTTTAATGTCACCCTCAATTCGCTGAACAGCTCGGCCACCAGCGATCTGTTTGAGGGTATTGATACGACGCCCAACCTGTCAGCTGTATCATCGCTGGGATTTGGCAAGCGTGGACTGCTCATAAGTGATTATGATGAGTAAAAGGAATGGCAGAGAGGAGGAGGAGGAGGAGGAGAAGTAGGAGATACAGGAGGAGGAGGAGATGATACAGGAGGCGGAAACGGAGGCCGGAGTCAGGAGGCGTATGGATGGTGGAGCGCTGGCGCCTCGATAAAAAAAAAGAAGAATAACGCCCATCCACCAAAGAATGACGTGCAACGTACACGCAACGCAACACACGCAGTACAATAAACGGATATGACGAGAGGGAGATTTCTTGTTATCGCCGCCGCTGTTATATACATGTTATATATATAGATATATACAGACATACGCGTACATAGACGCGTATGTGAGTATGTTGGAGAATATGCAGTCGATCTTGGGTGACTCAAACTCAAAAGCCATGTTCTGTTCGAAAGCTGTTCTCTCCCTCTCAATTGAGTTCAATTAACATGCCACCCAGCCAGCAGCTGCTTTGGCCTGCTATTTGGTATTGGTATTGGTATTGGTATTGGCATTATTGCTATTCCAAAACCGAATCAATGAAAATAGCGATCAAGGTGCCAGTGCCGGGTTATGGTATGCTATGTCCCATTGCTTCCTATCAAATCGTTTTAAGATCACAAAGAAAGTATATAGTTGTTAATAAGTGAGCTTGTAAAAAAAACAATTTTTCATTTGTTATTTGATTTATTTTTATTTTTTTTTATCGTTTTTATACCTTTATTTTTTAGTTTTAAGATTGCAAAGCGAACTAATCTTTTGTTACAATTATTATATATAATAATTATTTACTCACAAATCATACATGATTAGCAAATATACCTTTTTTATTTATATAAATAATAGCAAACTTAAGCTTAAGAAATTTGAGTGACGAAAGTTCGACTGCAAAATGTTGATTTTTTTTTTTCTATCTCTGAGAGATCCTCATGCAGTTTGCCATCATTATATATATATATAGATACATATTACCTAGACGTATATAGCTTAACTAAAGCGTTAAAGAAGCGTTAACGTTAACGATAACGATACCTACCTAATTGCATAAATACCTTGAACTAATTCATATTTGGGAGCATATATTTATGCTTGTTTTTTCGATTTTATTGTACTGTTTCTCGCACTAATTACCTAACAGGATAACGAAATTATATTATATATATCTTATATATATTATATATATATATAGACATTTGTACATAAGTCTAGAGCAACCCCCAAACGTGGCAACCGTGACCTTGCCCCTTGCCATGGTGATGACGATGCTGGGTATATGTTGTGGTGGGGGAAAGTAGGGGAAAAAATATAAGAATTATTAAGAATATTATTAATATATATATATTTGAGCATAAATTGTTGTGAATGTTATATCACTGTTTTCGATATACACGCTGTTTCAGAAGTATACAGTAAAAACCCGTTTTATATAAATACATAAGTTAAATAGCAAAACAATGATTAAAAAAAACAAGCATATAAGTACGATATATAATATATATATATAATTTGTAATAACTAAAAATAATAATGCCAAAAAAACACAGACACACACACACACACAGAGTAACAAAATCGTTGAAAGATTGTGAGGGTACCGAGAGGAATTGCATTGTTTGACCCATATATTGCGCCAATGATAATGGGTATTTGTGTTACTTGTTGCTATCTATATACAGTACATACAAAATAATATCACATTTCTGTCATTTGACAGCTAATTCTATTCAATTTCAATAAACGAACTCAATAATGGTTAACACGGAACGCACACAATTGCCTTTCCATGGATTTGGAATGCGGGTACCAGATCTTAAACTCTGGTATCTATGGTTTATTTTCTCAGCTGCAACGGGAGCCACACACTTTCAGGCACATAAATAATGATAACATTTCGTTATTGAGTTGGGAATTGGTATTCTTTGGGTTTTATATTTATTAAGATTTTCTAGGGTTTGTTTTTTTTTAAGTATCTTTGAATTATTAATGAAAATAATATGTACATAAAGCTTATTATTAATTTTGAATATTTTAAGCTATCAGTATTTCAGCTCTGCTTTATAAATAGAAACTTAATTTGTGGTTTATTAAAAGTTATTATCACAATTATTCATTATCAAAAGATAATGTCAACCCTCAATAGTTGAGGGATTATTATATAACATATATGCTAATAATATTTAATTATCAAGTGGGGCTTGGTATTCTATAAGTTATTTAACGTGTTTATTAATCGTCTTTTTTAATTTTTTTTTTAAATTATCATTTAAAAATGTGTAAATTTTAAGCTAATTATTTCCTTTTAAATTATGTTACCCATTTTCCTGCCCTGCTTAAATGTAAGCTTTCTATAATATAAATTTCCTTCAAGGTTTATTAATAATTACAAAAAATAATGTAAAATTAAACCCCAAATAGTTGAGGGATTATTTTATAAAATATATAATATACATTATTATATAAATATTTTGTAAAAGAAACCCTCAATATTTGGAAATTTATAAAAAAAAATTGTAATATTTGTATAAATATTTTATATATAACAATAAGTTATGTAAAAAAAGGCCCCTTTTGGCATAGTTTTTTATCCTTTAGTCTTTAGTTTGCGGGCATAGTCGCCAATGTGCAGCAGGCCATGCTCCAAGGATGTTATGTGCAGATTGCCACCACACATATAGTCCACATTGATGTGTGGATTCTGCAGCTCCGAGATGAGAGTGGAGCAAGCAGCCGCCGGATCTCCAGTGCCGACGAGAACTTGCTGCAGGAATAACAAACAAATTTAATAACCAACCAAACACAATTAAAATATAAACTCTTGCGACTCTTACAGCCCAGAACTCATTGCCCGGCAGAGCGTTGCCATCCCAGGCATAGGTGACCACAGGCAGCATATCCTCCTCCAGTTTCGCATTGGGATTCCTTGGTGAATTGCGTATTTGAATGCCGCCCTGGGGATGCTTCTTCAGGGGCAGCACAGCGCCATCGTACAGACTGCCCACGCGCGGCAAATGGAACCACGAGAAGTGCACTACGCCTATGTGGCTCAGCTGCTCGCCCAGCGCCACCAGACGCTCCTCGAAGGCCTCGAAAAAGGTGCGTTCCTGACGCTCGAACACCTTCCACACGCCCAGACCGATGCCCACCACATGGATGTAGGCGGGCTTGTCCACAGCCGCCGCTCGGGCCTGTGCCTCGAGGAGCAGCGTGTCAAAGGTGATGCCATAACGCTTTCGCATCACCTGCTGGTCAAAGTAGCCCTCCGACAGTTTCTGGAAACGGTCATCGTTGGCGGGAACCGTTTCGTACAGGAAGTCGGTGGGTTCCTCGTAGAAATCGCGCCAAATTCGACGTAGATCTGCCGCCGATGCGCTGGAACAGTTAATGCCGCCGCCATAACCGTTCGCTTGGGTGTTCTGTGTCGGGGTTATCATTATGTCCTGATACTCCATCACATTGGGACGCTCGAAACGGGCTCCGATCAGTCCGATAATCACACCCTCGCGCTCGATTTTGCTCTTGTCCACAGCGACCTCACCGGCATTGGCACGCCGCCCGTTGTTGATGAACTCCGAGTGCGTGGACACGTACAGCAGGGCGGCCAGCTTGATCTCGTCGTAGCTGAGGACAGAGACCATTTGCAGTGGATACTCCTCGGCGGCAGTGCCCACCGCCTCGAAGCCCCCGTGACCGATTTTGCCGTCCATTGTGCGATAGGAGTCGCTGTCGCCAAAGAACCAAACACATCGCTTGGCGAGCAGGCGCTGCACGAAATCCACCAGCGACATGTCCTTGTAGATTCGCTTCTCCTGGCTGCTTCCTGTGATAAAAGTTTTTAATTTTATTATTATTTTTTTATAAATAAAGAGCTAACAAGTAATTAAAATGAAGAGCTAGCGAGGTAGCTTGTGCTATGGCTATAAGGTATATCAAATTTTAATGTTTTAAAATGAAAGCTAGAGTGTTGAAGAGTCTGTCAAGGTTCTTTCCAATATTTTAAGAATATATATTTAATTATATTATTTTATTAGTTTATTATATGTTTCTAGAATGAGTTTTGCAAGGAATTAAGAATTGACAATAAAATAAATATAAAGAATTAGCATATAAACAATTAGTTATAATATTTAAGAAGGTATTCAAGTTTTCCAGTTTGATTTCCAGGAATTTAACTTGCATCTGGTCTCACTGAGTTTGGTTTAGTTTAATCAAGGCTTAAAAAAACCTAAATTATTAATTATAAAATTAAGGCTTATGGTCTGACAGCTATTAATTTAACAAAATACATTTTGTAACAAAAATAAAATATTAAATAAAAATATGAAGCATACTTTTAGATAGTATAGATTTTTATAACCAAGTTTTCATATAAGCTTTAATTAATATACACCTTAGAAAACTCTCTCAAATTTATAACTTAATAAATAAGAAATAAGATTATATGAAAAATATTACAAAAATGCACCCAGAAATTTATAAGCTTATTCAATATTTAAAGTAAGCATTGAAAATGAGCAAGAAAACCCTACACAATGTGTTAACTCAAAACGTTTTTATACTTTTCCATATATTTTTCTAAAAAACCCAGATCCTTACCAAATTTCAGCTTGTGCTCTAGAAAATTAATGTACAAAAGCAGCGTCCTCTCATGGATCACCGGATAGGCGGACGCTATCTGATCCCGGATGCGTTCCCAGCGATCCGCTGGCTGGGCCATCACTCGGCACGTCTGCGTACCGAACTGTAAAGCACAAAAGAGAGTATAAGAGGACGTTGGTCCTACGAAAACTGGACTTACGTGGGCTGGAAAACGGTCCGAGATGGCCTGAAATTCCCCTAAATTCACAGCAACTTTTGGCTTTTCCAACTGCCGGCATTGCTGCAACATTCGCTGGGCAAAATCACTGCCCGTAAAGGCAGGACTGGCGTCGGGCCAAGATGTTGGCTTTATGCAGACTTCGTCCATGGTGATGCTGCGGCTTAAAGTCAATAACTGGAGGAATGATCTCAGCAAACTTCCACGAGCTCCCGTAAACGACATTAAATTATTGCAAGCAAATAAAAAGACTTCTGACAGCGGGAATACAGGGGAGCAGTGTTGCAAAGCGATTGCGTTGCATAAAATACTGTGTTTCCACTGGAAACTGAATGGAATCAGTTTTATTTAGTGTATAACAGTTTATGCACAAGTTGAAACTTGTTTAATTTAGTTAATTATAAGATTTTTGTTTAATTAGTTTATACTTTACCTCTTGAAGTAACAATATTTAAGCTGCCTTATTAGATTGGTATATAATTGGTAGGCTAAGCTATGTACGCTTAATTTCTCGCATTGGTTTTTAAATATTTCGTTACGTTATCTTTATTTCTTTATCAAATTGCCACACACACACTTATCTAGATGTATTTATTGTTGTTACTAACATTTACGATATGGAAATGCTAGTTTCCTCATTAATATTCCGTCCCTACTGTAAACTTAATTAAAATTTGATAAATTTGACACATTTTCCATTAAGAAATACATAAAGTTCTCAAGTTAGAACATGTCCAACCAATTGTTTACTTTTTACAAGGTATTTTATTTTAATTACAAAAGGATTTTCATCGTTTAAATTAATCTGAGACTTCAACACCTCACACGTACACACACCCACACACACGCCTTACCCCTCTAGGCGTGTGTGTGTGTCTCTACTCCTACTCTCTCTCCATTCCATCGCTCCTTTTATCTAAAATTTCGAGCCCCCTCCTGGGCCTTAAACGACGCGCTTGACCTCGAAGAAGCGCTTCAGGTAGTACACCTGACCAACTGTCATGAGGACCAGGACCAGGGCCTCGAATGTGGACCACAGCACGACGCGGGAATTGGTGCTCTCGTTCACTGACCGATGGATCTTGTCGCGGACCTGGAAAACGAAGAGTATACCCAAAGAGAGGGATTACAGAATCGATCTTGTCCATGTGGCAAATGCCAGTGGCTGGCCACTCACATGCATGTACTCCTGCTCGTGCTTGACACTGGTCAGCGTGCCGGACAGCTCACGGATCATGTCCTCCAGCTTGGTGTGGCCCACCTCCTCCTCGCCGGGCGCTCCGGGTGCACGCTGCGGTGCCTCGCCGACATCGATCGAGAACATGACCAGTTTGGGTGTCATGCTGCTGCGCTCGTTGTTGAAGCAAACGTTGTAAGTGCCCTTGGCTGGGGCCACGAAGGTGTACTTGCCGGAGGACTCCTTTTCGCTCTCGTGCATCACATGGTTGTCGGGGCCGGTGATTTTGATGTCCACGTCCAGGAAGCCGCCGTCAATCACCTCAAAGGTGACGCCTGTCAATAAAGCCGGGCTACGTCAGTGGAAGCCCTTGCTAATCGCCCTTCCCTTAAGCCATTGCTTACCGAACTTGGTGCCGCCTTCGACATTCTCGAAGAAGCACTCCTCGTTGTGGGCATCCACGCTAACGATGAAGCCGTCGCCGATGCGGCACAGCAGCAGGAGGCTGCCCAGGAATAGCAGCAGCTTGGCGAGCATTCCTTCCATCGTGCTTGTCGGTTTTCTGACCTGAAATTTTATTATTTTGTGAACGGAGCAGCAGCCACGTAGTTGTCGAGTTGTTCGCGAAATGGTGTGGCCGCCCTTGCAGCGCTGTCAAAATGGCAGTCCAGGTCCGGCTAGAGTTTTGGTATTTTTTTGCTATTGCTGTGACTGGTCCTACTAATTTACCCAACTGTTATACGAGAATTTGGAATGTGGAAAATATTGGAGTTAGCGAAATATTGGAAATGAAAATAGGGAATTTGTGTAAAATTAAAGTGTTTTTATACAGTTTAAGGTAACAGCTTAGATTGAATTTAAGGACTATAATTGTAAGCAATCAAAATTTTTATTATTAAAGCTAAATGTCAGCTTATATCATGGCTATTATTATACATATTGTAAGTAAGCATTTAATTTAACTATAATATTTTAATTTTATGTTATTTTAATGTTTTTGAGCAAGGAAAGTATTCATTTATAAAGCTTAAAACTAGCTTATACCACAATATAATGTTTAAAGTAAGCATTTATTGTATAAATATAATCTTATAAATTTATTAAAAATATATCAAAGCTTATTTTGTACTTTATTAGTTACAGCTTCACCCACTGTACCCCAACTTTCCCCAAAACCCGCCGTATGACAGTTACAAAGCTTAGTGTGACCCCATTCAGATTATTTTGTTATAACGGCCAAGCCGCGGTCACACTCAGTACAATTTTTTTGCAAAACTTTTGTTTCCTTTGCCCCCGAAAGAAATTCGTGGCAAGCTGAGTGTCCCGGCCGTTCTCACGCAAAGATTACGGACTCCGGGCAGCAGGTAGTCCTCAGCGGATAGCAGGTTTCACAGGGGGGACGCCACCGACCAGGGGGAGACAGTGCCAGCTCAGTTCGGTTCTTGCACGCCCACACACACAGAGGCGAAGGAAGAGGAAGACACAACAGCAGCAGCAGCAGGAGGAGGAGGAGAAGAAGCGGAGCAGCAGGTCAAGTGGGGAGAAAGTAGACAAGTGTTCCCAGGGACTGTCCAGAATGCAGCAGAACGCGGCCAGCAATCCGTTCGCCATGTCCTCGTACGTGGAACGTCCGCAGATGGGCCTCGATGTGGAGTTTGGCGCGGATCCAGCCAGCGGTGCCGCCTTCTTCCAGAGCGACGGACGCAAGCACGATGACCTCAAGCAGATGCTGGACAGCAACAAGGATGGCTTGAAGTTGGAGGCCATGAAGCGTATCATTGGCATGATTGCCCGCGGACGCGATGCCAGCGATCTATTTCCCGCCGTGGTCAAGAACGTGGTGTCCAAGAATATCGAGGTTAAGAAGCTGGTGTATGTGTACCTGGTGCGCTATGCCGAGGAGCAGCAGGACCTGGCCCTGCTCTCCATCTCCACGTTCCAGCGTGCCCTCAAGGATCCCAATCAATTGATTCGGGCCTCCGCGCTGCGCGTTCTCTCCTCCATTCGGGTGAGCATGATTGTGCCCATCGTAATGCTGGCCATACGGGACAGTGCCGCCGATCTGAGTCCGTATGTACGCAAGACAGCGGCTCATGCCATACCCAAGCTGTACTCCCTGGACGCGGAGCAAAAGGACGAGCTGGTGATGGTGATTGAGAAGCTGCTCTCGGACCGCACCACTCTGGTGGTCGGCTCGGCGGTGATGGCCTTCGACGAGGTCTGTCCGGAGCGTGTGGATTTGATACACAAGAATTATCGCAAGCTGTGCAATCTCCTGGTGGACGTGGACGAGTGGGGTCAGGTGATCATTATCAATATGCTCACGCGCTATGCGCGCACCCAGTTTGTGGATCCCAATGCCGATGACGATCTGGCCGATGGTGTCCTAAGCGATGGGCCTCCGAATGAGCGATTCTATGACGAGTCCTCGCACTCTTCATCCTCCAACAGCGATGATGGCACCAGCGACGATGACGAGGCAAAGACTAAGTCGCGAGCCAACAATGGGGGAGGCGGCGGTGGAGCAGCAGGCGGTGGCAGTAACAGTAACAATGGTGGAGGCAGTCGTACTCCCAGTTCACCGGGAACCGGCAGCTATCACATCGATGTGGATCACCGTCTGTTGTTGCGGCAAACCAAGCCCCTGCTGCAGTCGCGCAATGCCTCCGTGGTCATGGCGGTGGCCCAGCTGTACCATCATGTGGCGCCCAAGAACGAGGTGCAGCTGATAGCCAAGGCGCTCATTCGGTTGCTGCGCTCGCACAAGGAGGTGCAGAGCGTGGTGCTCAACTGCATTGCCTCGATGTCCACCAAGCGAAAGGCGATCTTTGAGCCGCATTTGAAGTCCTTCTTTGTGCGCACCAGCGATCCCACGCACCTGAAGCTTCTCAAGCTGGACATCCTCACCAATCTGGCCTCGGCGGCCAGCATATCGCTGATACTGCGCGAATTCCAGACTTACATCTCCAGCAGCGATCGCTGCTTTGTGGCGGCCACTATCCAGGCGATCGGACGCTGTGCGTCCAGCATTAAGGAGGTCACAGAGACCTGCCTTAGTGGGCTGGTGCATCTGCTCTCCAATCATGATGGTAACTAGCTTGTGTACACTTCAAAATAATCAGTTTTACTGACCCAACCCGATTGCTCCCTTCCCCTTTCTTGCAGAGCATGTGGTGGCCGAGAGCGTGGTGGTAATCAAGCGCCTGCTGCAGACCAAGGCCGCCGAACACTTTGAGATTATCACCCAAATGGCCAAACTGATTGATTACATCAATGTTCCAGCCGCTCGAGCGGCCATTATCTGGCTTATTGGCGAATACAACGAGAAGGTGCCGCTGATTGCACCCGATGTGCTGCGAAAGATGGCCAAATCGTTTGTGGACGAACAGGATGCCGTGAAGCTGCAGGTCCTTAATTTGGGCGTCAAACTCTACTTGACCAACCCGCAGCAGACCTCGCTGCTCTGCCAGTATGTGTTCACGCTGGCCCGCTACGATCCCAACTACGATGTCCGCGATCGTGCCCGCTTCCTGCGCCAGATCATCTTCCCCGCCAGCGGGACCAGCTCGGTGCTCAGCCAGCACGCCCGTCAGGTCTTTTTGGCCAGCAAACCGGCTCCGGTGCCGGAGAGCAAGTATCGTGATGGCAATAACTTTCAGCTGGGATCGTTGTCTCACTACCTAAACATGCCCGCGTCTGGCTACAAGGAGCTGCCTCCCTTCCCGGTCCTGCCGCCGGACTCGTCTGTTCGTAACATTCCCGGTTTTATGCAGGAAAAGCTGCCCGGCGAGGAATCGCCTTCGTCTAAGGCCGCTGCTGCGGGCAACGGTGGCAGTGGCAAGGTCAAGGGTGCCCACCGCGAAAAGGGTTTCCTTTCGGAGTCGGAGGACAAGTCGTCGGCTTATTCCGAATCTGGCAGCAGCAGCGGCAGCGGCAGCGGCACCAGCGACAGTGAGTCGGACAGCGATGACAGCGGCACCAGCGAGGCGGAGGAGGAGCAGAAGCAGTCCAAAACGCCCGCAAAGGTGGCATCCAAGGAATCGGCAACGGGTCAGCTTATCGATGCGGGTGTTAATGAGACAACAGAGGTGGAGGCGGAGGCGAAGACGGAGACTGATGCCACCACGAACAATAATAGTAACAGCAAACCGGCTGCGGGGTATTCCGGCACATCGGACTCTGGTGATTCCTCGTCGTACAGCGGCAGCAGCAGCAGCAGCAGCGACAGTGATACCGCCGGAGAGGACAACGAAGTTCAGGCCAAGGAACAGAAGAATCATGTGCAAGCCCAGCCGCAGAAGCAGGAGAAAGAGGGTAAGCAACAGGCGGCGGCTGCGGCTCCTTCCAAAAGCAATTTAGATCTTCTACTGGACTTGGATGACATTCCGCCCATTGGTCCTGTGATGACACCCTCGCTGGGAGGCTTCCTGACGCCCGGTGAGCATGCCCATTTGGTTCTCTTTCCCCATTTCCATGCTCATTCGATTTCCTCCCCCCCTTCAAACCCATAGGCACCCCCATGGTGTCTGGTCAGGCGGCTCCCCTGCAGCCGCAGCATGCTCGCAACCGTGTGGAACTGGTGGGTCCCTCGCACATCGAGTTCAAGCACAAGGAGCTGCTCAACAAGGTGAGCGGCCATGGCCTGCAGCTAGGCTATCGCTTCACCCGCGCACCGCATCTGTACTCCTCCAGCATGTGCTCGATTGAGTTGCAATTCCAGAATCGTGGCGAAAAGGAGATCACGGCCATACGCCTGGGCCAGACCACGCTGCCGGCGGGCATGCAGCTGAACGAGTTTGCTCCCGTCACCGCCTTGCAGGCTCAGCAAACGGCCAGCGGTGTGCTGGGCGTGGACTTTAATGATTCAACGCATGCCATCGATCTGGAGCTCGTCTCCAGTGCGGGCAGCTCGCGGCTGCAGCTCAAACCGCCGGTGGGTGAGCTGGTGCGTTCCGTCCAGATTGGCGAGAGCTGTCATCGCGAGGAGCGGGCCAAGTTGCGGGGCATGAACGAGCATCAGTGCGAGCTGCGCGGCCTGAGGCGTGATTTAATCGATGTGTCCGCCCTGCGCCAGAAGGTCTTCGAGTGCATCAATGTGGCGCATACGCATAGCTCGCCGAACGGGCAGTTGCATTGCTTTGCCGGCCAGACGCTCAGCTCGAAGAGCCTGGTCCTGCTCACGCTGCAATGGCAGACGGAGGAGGCCCTCACGCTGCTCGTCAACTGTGAGAAGATGGTCATTGGGTCGATGGTGCTGAACGAGCTGAGGAACGCGCTGCAGCTGAGCTTTGCGATGTGAGCAACGCCGCGAAAAGAAGCGAGATGGCAGATGATGATGATGGAGCAGAGCTGTAGCTACTGTTCCATCTGTTCCACTGAAAACAAACTAACAAAGCCGACGCCTCACTACGTAAATCTAAGCATTCATATTTTTAGCAACACATACAAACTTGTAAAGGTCGCACGCGGGGGGCTGGGCAAAGTTAATCTCTGGGAGGAGCGTAGGAATTCAGGGATTCATTCTGCGGATTCCTTAAGCAATCTTATTTAACATTCAACACGGTGCAATTTTTGTAATAACTCTACTTATTTTTTTTGGCAATATTTGAATGAAATTCATCTAAAATCAATTTGAGAAATTCCTGAAACAAGTTCAACTCTAAACAGGACTCAATAATTATACTTGATGATGCCTTGGCATTTTTCATAATTCTATTAATTATTAGTTAATGTTATCTAGCAAAATTTATAACCAAATACTATATAGACATCTTTTTTATAACGATTATACCAGAGATTACTTTTGCGGTCTCCCCCCGTGGCCCTGCATGAGAGAATCCATGATTCTAACGCTTTTACAATTCCTATATACACCGAAAAAAAAATCTATAAAAAATATAATGCAAATCTCTTGATAATTCCAATTCCCCCCCAGCCAGCCTCCACTCCGATCAATCCTTCCTAGTTAGCTATATACATATATATATGCGTGTGCGTGTCCAGTGTGTTTGAGTAAATCGAAACGTAAATTTGTAAAGTGTTTGATGTTGTAAATCTGTTGCCTTCGTGTGCTCTATGCGGCCTTCTTCAAATCGTAGCAAAGACAAACGAATATCGAATCTATATATATATATATATTATACTATATTCATACCAATATACAGCGCAAAAATCTGCAAAAGCTAAAACAGAACGTAATAATAATAAAAATGATGATTGAAGGAATACCAAAATGTTAATGCATTCTGAAAAGAGAGATCAAAGGAGAATAATGAACAAGATTCCCGGATTTGAGTTGATACTGAAAAATAAAGCTTACATTTTAAAGAAAGAAAGGTTTTTGTATTTCAACTGAAAAAGTCATGGAACTTTTAGAAAAACCTTTAAAAAAAAATTCTTAGGAGTTACTAAAAGCATTTTAAACTTGTAATCCCCTGGAAAAAAGCCCTGAGTTTATTGGAAAATCACTCTTAAAGTCTTGGTAAAAGTATCTTTAGAAATTTAAACCATAATCCCACTGAAACTTCCCAAACTTAATATCAAAACTAGTTTTATATCGTTTTAAAGTGTGTAGATTTCTTTTTAATTTAAAATTCGGTTTGTAAATGTTATATTTTTATTTAATGTAAGCTACATAACTAGGTTTATTATCTTCCATTTGAAGTTTTCCCTTTCCCTATTTCATTAGTCACTTAAACTGCTTTAATTCCTCCTTGATATAGTTGAGAATGGCCCCGATTTTGGCCGCCTCCTCAACACAGGCCGCAATGGCCTCGTTGGATAGATTTATCTTCTCTTGGAGCTCACTATTTGGTGGACAATTGGCCGCCATCAGCACACTGATGAGCATCGATTGGGCCAAAGCATTGGAGATGTTGTTCAGCTCCTTGGTATTGGCCGCTATCTTCTTTTCCAGGTTTTCAACTTCCTCCTTGGTGGGTTGTTCGTCTACTTCCTCATAAATGGCTGTTAAAATTAATTTATACAAATATTTTTTTTACACACAATTTAAAAATTTTTTACTTACGCTCATCTTGTGGTGGATCACGTTTAACAGCCATCTTCTTTGTGAGAATAAAAGTAGAAAATCATTTAATTTGTGTAGGTATATTTTAAAAAAATATAAATGAAGAGTGTGAAAAAAGGCTCAGAAAAGATGAACAATTGAACTCGAATTACATTTTTATTTTTAAGAAAATGAACATGAATGAACATGTTTGGCTCAACATTTTTATTCAACATAATTTTGCTTAGAAATTGCTGGATTTTGCAAAGTTGTGTGATATTGTGCTAACTAGTTATTAGCTTATTCATTTGCACAATACAACCGAGTGTAATTTGGACTTTATTTAATTTTTTTAATTCGCAAAATTTGCAAGTCATTGAATTAGTTGCATTTTTAAAGAGAAGCAAATCACTGATGCCTATCCACCTTCTAATTAAATTATGCAAATGAATTAGCTTATAATCATTTACTTATAACCCTTCAACACTCACCTTATTAAATTGTTTGGCAAAAAAAGGTTATAAAAAAAAGGAACGGAAAAATCGTCTGCTCGGAAAAAAAGGCAAAAGGCAAGTGAAATGGAATGAGACGGAACTACAGCGAAACGACACCGAAAATGGCAAACGACGCGTGCCGAGGTATACTCGACCACAGGAATACTTCTTACTTTACAAAATATAGGAGAAATAATAAATTAAGTTAATAAATTAATTGACTTACGGCAAACCTTTAATATCTGCCAAGACCTCATAGCATTAAATCTTTAAATCGAATTAATATCAAATATTAAAGGTTTATATATTTTAAAAAGGATATTCAGTAGTCGATACCATGCCTTTCTTTTTTGGTTAGAGACTGAACTTTTTCTGTCTAATTTCCGGTGTTCCCTTTGCAAACTTCTTTGAAAACAATAACAAATATGCAGTTCCAACTCCAGTTGCAGCAGACACGTACCAGGGCTGCCCATCCTAGCAGGTTAGCAGCTTTTTAAGCCATATTTAAACTTGATTTACTATTTATTTATTTCGAGAACTTTCTTTGACCTTGCTGGGTATTACAATTTTAGTCGGAGGCTTGCACGGCGAAGGCGGAATCCTATATATTATTCATAGGATTCCGCCTTCGCCGTGCAGACTTATTAACCTAATAATAACTAACACAAAAAAGCTTTTCCAATTCAAATTAATTGTTTTTAGCTTAGTTATAAATTCAGAAACTTTGATCTGTCCATAATGTTATCATTTAAAATATCGGATCAAGAAATGTGATTATTTCAGGTTTTATTAAGGTCATAAGTCGCCTAAAAAGTCAGTGATGGCTAAAAATAAATTTGAAAAAAATCATAAGTAATTAATAATAAGATATTGGAATCAAAAATTGAAAAAAAGTTCTACAAATATTTACAAGTTATATAAAAGGTTATATCATTTAAAGAAATTGTATTTAAAAGTTTAAATTTAAGTATGTTATATTATTAATTTGATTTCGTTATGCTTTGCTTTTTTTACTTTAACTTTAATCTGTCTATAAAAATTACTATATAAATTATCGGTCTTCTTGATGACATCTTTGGCCTCCCAAAGCTAGCTTCTTTTCTTGTTATTTCTTTCTGGCTCTTTTTATGGCTCTCTATATCTTTCGCGCTATATCTCCCTCTTCATCTATATCTGTTTCTTTCCACTTACTGGTCTTATATCATATCACTCACTGTAAAAAGAAACCACCTTATAGTTATTTTATCCTGGACAGCTTTGCTTCAAACTCAATTTTTGTTTCGATTGCCAGGAAAGGCAATCTGGAAAGCTGGCCACACTGGCTTCTTTTTGTGTAGCATTTGATTAAAAAGACTTATTATCGTGTTGTTTTCAATTATTTTGATGTTTATTCACGCTTTTGTTCTTCTTACTCCACTCACCGAAAACTGAATATAAGAAGTCGGCAACAGCAAAAGGTGCTTACATATTTATCAATATCCTTTGATCCTGAATGCTATATGTATATATATATACTTCTGTTTACAGGAATTCTACACTATAGTTGCTGTTGCCTTAAATTTGGGGACATTTAAATGAAATAAATAGAAAGGGTCACATTGGGCTGGAACATACAAAACTCATCCTCAAATCCTAAGCTGCTTTCTCTGTGGGTAGGTGTTGGTGTAAAGTGTAGTGTGTAAGGTGTAGTAGGGTGTTGGTGTAGGGTATTTGGAGTAAGGTGTTGGTTAAGTGTGTTGGTGTAAGGTGTTGTTGTAAGGTGTTGGTGTAGGGTATTTGGAGTAAGGTGTTGCTGTAAGGTGTTGGTGTAAGATGTTGTTGTAAGGTGTTGGTGTAAGGTGTTGTTGTAAGGTGTTGGTGTAAGGTGTTGGTGTAGTTCTATAATCTTTGGGTTTCTGCACAATTTAAAAAGCTCAATTTTTGTTTATGCTTATAAACGAGTTAGTTTAGATCGCTAGGTTAGTTAATTGGTTTAGTTTTAGGCTTGGCTTTGATTCAAGTTAGTTAGTTAGTAGTTGTAGTTTAGAGTCGGTTAGGCTAGGCTTTAATTAAGATATCAACGGTTGGAAATATCGGGGGGTCGTCGGGGCTTGATACAATACAATACAATAAGTGAGAAAACTGGGAGGTGGTGGGGCGGCGTGAGATGTGTGTGTTGTTTACCCAAAGCAGTGGGTCTACAAGGCGGATGAGTAATAGTTTTTCTTAGGCATTTTTTTTGTGGATAGCATGTATGTATATGTATGTGATACATAGGTATGTATATGATAAATGGTATATGGTATATGGGTATATGGGTATATGGTATAATGGGTGGTGTATAGTTTGACATAGGCATAGATCGTTCTTGTATATAAGAAGTAGTGTCTTGGGGGTAGTATCGTTCTCTCCTCCGGCTCCTCCTGTATATACTCTTTATATAATATATGCCATTCTTTCTTCGCTTAACTTCATATAAAACTAGTTGTTGTTTTTTTAGGTTTTTTGTTGTTCTTTTTTTTTTTGTTTCTCTTCATTTTTCTTCCTTTTTTTTAAATGTATATCGATTTATGCAGTATGTGTGTATGTCTAAGGATGATTTTCAATCACTTATTGTTACGTACGGTGTTTGGTATAACATGCTTCGCTTGGACTAGCTCGATGGCCTTCTATCTCATTCTCTAACTGTTCTCCTTCTCTCCTTCCCTACTCCTCTATCCACTCCTCCATTTATCTACCTTGCTCTTCTTCTCCTTCTAGTCCCTATAGTCCTGCTTCCTCATCGAATCTCTTATTTCAATAACATATAAAGCATTTGGTTTTCTCTTGGTTTTTGGTTTTTTAGTTTTGTGTTTTTTCGTTCTATCGTTCTTCGCCCGCGATTCAGCATCGATAACTTTGTATTGTTATCGATGGTTTGACGATAGGCGCCTTAGCGAAGCTTTGAGCGGAGCGGAAACGGGGGCCTAAAACGGACGGATTGGTGCCGTTAGTTAGTCCAACGGTCTACCATTCGATGCCTGCTGTTGTTAGTGTTTTAGTTTAAGTTTTTTGTTGCTCTGCCTCTGCCTCTGCCTGTTCTTCTCCTTATCCGTCTTTCTCTTTTGCTTATCGTTTTTTTTTTGTTTTTTTTTTTATCGTTTAGTTATCGCTTAGTTATCGTTATGCTTTAAGTATTAGCCTGAGGTGCTCCGAATCGAGATCAGTTGTGAGTTCTAGAGCAACTAACCTAGGTATATATATATCGTTTTTTCTGTTTGTTTGCTCTTGTTTGTGTGTGTTTCTGTATATTTTTTCCTTTCCTTTATTTATTTTTGTTTTGATTACGCCTTTATTATGCTGTTATATATGCAATATATATAGATATAGCTTTGGGCACACTGTTATTCACCGTTATTCACCGTTATTCACCGTTATTTACTTCTTGTGCCTTGCCTGTTGCATGTGTGTGTGTGTTTGTGTGACTTAGTGTGGCCATATATTTTTTGTTTCTTTTTTTTATATTTTTTGTTTTGTTTTATAAATAGTCCAGTAGCACCGGGTATTATTCGTTATCGCTTTTTTTTTGTTTTTATCTTTATCTGGATTTGCTTTTTCTTTCTGCTTCAGCTTTCTGCTTTCAGCTTTCTGCTCTCTGCTTTCTGCTTCTGCTTCTGCTTTCTGCTTTCTGCTTTCTGCTTTCTGCTTTCTGCTTTCTGCTTCTGCGTTCTGCTTCTATTTGGACTTTGCTTAGTGGGTTAAACTGCAGCTCCGTCTAAGGCCGCGTGCTTAGAGCTTCTTGTACCAGTACAGATAGTGCTCGCCATCCTCCACCATTAGCTCGTCCACACCTAAAAGAGAGAGAGATGGAGATATAGTAGGCATTATTAGAGCTAAAATCTATATCTTTTAGATCTTTTGAGTATTTTTTTTAGCACAGAAAAGGACCAACATTTCATGAAAATTTGAGAATTAATTGAATAAAGATTAAATTCTTAGAAGAAATTTGTAGATTTTAGATTCCTAAAATCTTATGAAAAGTGGTAAATTAAGGATCCAGACATCTTAGAAGGAACCTCAGGGCTAATTTCGAAGCAATTTACAATTTTTATAAACCCAAAAGTATAAATATTAAATCTATTCATCTAAGAACCTCTTATTTTTGCAAAGGCACAACTCTTAAAGCACCCAAGGTGTATGTAGACTTACCAACAGGCGCAATAAGCTGATTCCCAGGCGTGTTATTGGGATCAGGCAGCTCCGGCAGCCGATAGAGTAACCAGTAGTGATACCTAAAGATGTGATTACACAGTTAAGACAGTTCTATAATCAAAACTTAAGATTAGAAAGTAACTCACCCTCGCGGCTCCTCCTTCTTGCCATACAAAGTGTGGACATAGTGGCCATTGGGCCACTCCCGGGCCTCGAAGATGAATCTAAAAAGAATGAAACCCAAGATTAATGAACTCATCCATCAAAAAATGAGTTAATCCGCTCACCTGGGATCCATTTCGGCCGCCTGGGTCATGGCCTTGAAGAAGCTGGTGTTCTTGGGCGAGACTAGCGACAGGGAGAAGGCCTCCGAGACATTGGAGCCCACCCAGAGGGTGTACGTATAGGAGATGTTCTTGGCATCCGATTCCTCGGCCGAGGAGCTTAAGCCGAAGGGCACAGCCAGCTTGGGTTCACCGTTCTCTAAAGGAAACAAAAAAACAAACAAAGCAACAATTAGGAAAGTTAAAAAAAAAAGGAATATAAAGTCCCGAGACTCACCCGTGGGATCACTGCTCTCGCGTATCACATGGTCGCATTGCAGCGCCCTTACCGCACCCAAACCCTTCCAGCCCAGGGCCAGGATAATGTCTGCCGTTAGGCCCACACCAATATCCGGCTCCTGGCCATCCTGCAGCGGCTCCTCGCTCCACCCGCCGTCCGCTCGCTGCCGACTGAGTATATACCGCGAGGCGGCGGTGCGATTCCAATGACCAGCCGGATCGTATTCCAGATCCTGCAGAGCCTGCATGGCCAGCGCTGTGCTGCGCAGCGAACCAAAGCTACCGCGCTGATCCTGCAGGCTGGCCAACCCGCGGGCCGGACGACGAACAAAATGCTGCAGATGCCGATGCCGATGGTCGGTGACGATGCAGCGCAACGCCAGTATGACCATGGCAATGGCATCCACACTCTGATCCGTCACGCCGCTGGCAATGTCCAGGAGACGGCGTATCTGACGCTTCCGCACATGCGCCGCCGAGCTGCAGGCCGAGAGTGTGGTCAGCGCGAACTCAATGTCCTGGGCCGGTTCGTGATGCTGCAGCGTGGCCACCAGATCATGGCCATGGAAGTGCTTCGGGTCCTTGCACAGCGACCCCAAGGCGAGCACATAGCGTGCCAGCTTGTCCAGATCGAGCGGCTTGGGCAGCGTATGATGGCGATCCAGCATGGCCAGAATTTCGATCTCCATTTCCTTTACCGACAGCGTGTCCTCCAGATCCTGTATGACCTGCACATGCCCATCGACACTGTCATTGGGATCCCGGCCGCCGGACAGTTCCTTGGCCAAAATAACCACATGGGTGTCATTGCCCCAGCCATAGTCCGAGGCCCGCTTCTCCTTCAGCCAGTCCAGGGCACGCAGGATTGCCTCCTGCTCACCCTTTGTGGGCGGTGCCTGACCAATGGTCTGATGCTCGGGCGGTGTGCTGCCATTGATGGCCGTGGGCGTGGCCAGGACCAGACCATCCTGGGCATCAGCTCCAGATCCCAATGCAGTTGTGCTGGAGATGGGATTGCTGCTGCTGCTGATGCTGCTGGAACTGCCGGCTGATTGGCTCATGTTGCCACTGCTGGAGGTCTGCTCATCGCTGGCATCGTTGTTGTAGGGCGTTCCTAGACTGCTCAGGTTGCCCAGGTTGCCATTTTGACTGCTGCTGCTGCTGCTGCTGACGCTGGTGCTACTGCTGCTGCTCCCCTGGGAGCTGCTGGGGTTGTCGTAGTCACCCAGTGGCTTCTCCGGCACGGAGGACACAGTGCTGTCGGTGATGGTTGCCGCCGGCGACGAGGACGAGGGCAGCGCTGCCAGTGTCACATTCTCTGCCGCAAGCAAGGAGGAGGAGGAGGAGGAGGAGCGATCCGCTCCAGAAACGTCTGAGCCAAGGACGAACAGAAGGAGCAGGAATAGCGACGAAGGCGGAGGTAGCGATGACAGGGACAACATCCTGGCTGGAGTTCTGAAAGAGAAATGATTGCGGGCTTAATTTTATTTCTTTAAATTTTAATTCCAGAATTTATCGAAAATATCGATAAAATAATATTTATTGAATTTAATGACAGGATCTTCTTCTATATATACATATGTAGTACTCCAAGAAAAAAAAGACTGTAACTGCAATGGAAATATGAAAAAATCCATAAGAATAGTATTAATCCGTTGACATAATCGAAAATATCGATTAATATTTATCGATTTTAAAAGGATTTCTTTTTATAAACCCCAAAAAACAGGATACCTTTTGAAAAGAAAAGCAAACATTCATAAGAATAGTGTTATCGAAATATAATTCGTTGATATTATCGAACATATCGAGCAATATTTATCGGTTTTAAACAGATTTCCCTTTATAAACACTTTAAATACAGAATACTTTCCGCTAACACTGAGTACCTAAAACATTGACTGATAAGATAAATGAAAACAATTCTTGTATCGATTTACAATCGATTTGACATGTAACTGCTATCGGTGCCTGAGCTATTGTTGCGTGCTTGCGCAGGATGCAAAGGATGAGCACTCAAGCGGAAGACATTTTACAAGAGGCGTTGCCTTGAACTGAATTTGTGGCTCAGCTTGAGTCAGCACAGCTCAGCTCAGCTCAGCACACGTCATGCAACTTATCGATAATTGGGATCGATATGCGAGCTAGCGCCGACAACACAAAGGTCCTTAAAAGCACCCGCCCCGTCACACTTAGTCATCAAATCAAATAAATGCAACAGCAACAAAGATTCCGTGTCCGTGTCCGAGTCCTTCCTTGTGTCTGCTGTTTGCTGTTGCTTTAGTGTTGGGGTACTTCCTGCGGCTGGGGTGGTGGGGGCGTGGCAGGACCCGTTCAATTGCCTTTGACAATATGTACTTCATTGCGGGGACACGGCACAAACAACACACACTGTGTCGAGGGAGGGGGGCTTACATAATAATAATACAGGCGACAACAAAGCTCCAGCTGCCGCACAGGAATATTGTCCTGGAGAATCCTTCCCTCTTGATATATCACTATTTAAATATATATATATATTTCACTATATATATATATGTGCACGCCAAACGCCGATATGCGTAATCCGAAGCTCAGACCGTATTTTTCGCTTTGTCTTTGTTCGACTTTGCAGGCAATCAAATCCTGTTCAGTTTCACAGGACACACAAAAACCGGAACTTGATTTCTGGCAATTCCTTTGCTGCTTGGCCAGTTTCTTTTTTCGGAACAAAACTGTGCAAAATTAGAGTGGTTCCCTTTTTTTTCTCCTTTTTTTTTTTTGGTAATTTTTGCGACTGCGACGACGACGAGGACGACGACGGTCGAAACAGGGAAAACGTGACTGGATTCGGAGGGAGCTGCCACTGCGCTGGGAACAGGTGACGAAAGGATATGTGCGACGGCTGGCAACTCTCTGAATTGGATTTTGTTTTCGGTGCGCAACTCGGCTAGGTTGCGGGGTGCTCGATTGCTCCGCCAGATGGCGATAGTGTGCTACTGCTGTGAGCTAAGAACAGGTTTGTTATAGGTTCAAATTTTGAGCGGGAAATGTTGCTTACAAGCACTTATTTCATAAATATTCTAGTCTTGTTTTCGTATATGCTGAAAAAATAAAATATATATAATACATTTACGGTCAGGAAAAGTGAATGTACACCTTAATTACCGCATTCCTTAGGGAATCAATTAACAAATAAATGGAAAAATAAAATATATAAACGGTAAAAGGAAATGATATAGACACGGATAAATAAACGGATATAAAAGTGATGACGGATAAATAAACGAATAATTACACGGATAAATAAACGTATAAGTAAACGGATAAGTAAACGGATAAATAAACAATAAAATAAACGAATTAATAAATGGATAAATAAACGGATAAATAAAGGGATAAAGGATAAATAAACGGAGAAAACGGAGAAAACGCATACATAAATGGAGAAATAAATGGATAAAGAAACAGATAAATTAACGGATAAATAATCGGATAAATTAACAAATAATTGGATCATTGAACGGATTATACAATGAATTATTAAACGCATTAATTAACGGATAAATGAACGTACAAATAAACGAATGAAGAAACAAATAAACGGAGAGATGTATGGACAACTGAAAAGACAAAATAATGAACGAGTAGATGAACAAATGAACCCACAAATTAAAGGATGAATAAACGGAAAAATGTACCTTAATAAGAACATATACATAAATGAATTATTTTTTCACCAATTATTCTTAAACCTCTGACATAAAGATAGACATTGCTATACCTACTGTTGCTGCTGATACACAATATATATATAATTTAAAAAGAGTTCTTTGCACTACGATTAAAGGTGTATTTGGAGAAAGAAAACTCCTAAAAAAAAGTCGAGTGAAAAACCCAAAACTTGCCAAATCAAACGTTAGTAGGCGGCTGTAGGCGTGACCGTGGCTGTGGTTTTATTTTTATTTTTTTATATTCTGTTCATGGAGGGGTTTGAGTAACGCTTCAATGGCTGCGTTAAACGTTGTCCCTCAATTTGGGCGCTGCTCGCGTTTAAACTAAGCGACAAATAAAAATGTTCCATTCCTTTAGAACATAATGTTTCCACTTTGCAGGTCAGATATCGGCGGTTATATGTGTAAACGTGTTTTCCACTGAGCTGTGACATAGGTGCGGCGGCAGTGGCGGCACATCACCATGAAGGGAGTTGAGTTTTGAGCTTGACAAGGGGCTTTAATTTGAAAATGAGTTAACGGTCAATTCGGTGGCCGAAAATAATAGGGTGACGCTTGGTGTGGCATTTGTATTCGCCAGAATAAGAATAGTAATGAAACCACCCGGCATAGCCAGTGTTAAGATATAGTATAGAAACCTTTTAAAACTTGGGAAATTCATTTACTTATTTAAGGAAAATATGTTCACTATTTGCTAAGGTTTACTTAAAACAAAAAAAGAATTTATGCATCCTGAAAAAGAAGCTTACCAGAATGAGAAACATTCTTTATTGGATAAAAAAATAGTATATAATTTAGTATAAATCAATCAGTTGTAGGCCTAATTTGAAGCTTAAAAATATATAATTTTTAATTGCAACTACAAGTATATTAAATCTAAATAAGAAGTAAAAATTTTTAGTAGGAATAATTCGAAATTAAATAACAAAACCAATACAAAAATGTGTCTTGATTTAAATTTCTTAAAATATTTATTTATATCTTTATATTATATATATATATCGGTTTCTATTACTCCCCCGGAATTGAGGGTGACATATTGTCCATCAGCCGGTGAGGGAGCCAGCAAGCGATTCCCTGGACAAGCTGGAAAATATGTAATCCGATATAGTTATGTTTCGGCCGCAAAGGCCGACAATCACAAATGCCGCCGCCGCCGACGGCCGTCGGCCGACGACCGCCAACTGGTCGCCGCTCCTGCCCTCCCCCCTGTCCCCTATAATACATATATATGTATACCGCTGTTATCCTGATTCCTGATTCCTGATCCGACTCCGACTCCGATGATTGCCTATCGTTTTCGCGAGCAATTAAAAGAACAAGCATCCGTATCGGTTACCTTTTCTGCTCAAAATGAAATCTATATGGGGAATCCGAAGCGGAATTCGCATTTGAATTGGGAGCGGGAATGGGAGGAGGAGCAGAGGAAGGAGCGGGAGAAGGAGTAGGAGTAGGAGTAGGAGCAGGAGCAGCGGCGACAGTGAACAAAGGAAGGAAGTCCGCGAGTCCTGCGACGATCCCATTGTGCAGTTATGACAGGCGTCCCCCTTGTTGTTGTGCCTGCCCAGATTTCTGTCAGGACACAGGATCAAGGAAAAAGGTTAGCAAATCGGTGCTAATTTCGGTTTTAAACTTTGATTTCCGGCAAAGGGGACTGTTTTTTTATTGTTTTTATATATTTTAAGTTGAAAAATTATTTAAAATGTATTTTAAGCACCCAAAGGATACTGGTTTTTCTTATTTCGAATTTTAAACAATATTTTAAGAAGCCTAAAGATAGCAAAATGTCTTATTTAGGCATTCAAATAATAATATAAACTAATATTTTAATATAATATTAATATTATATTAAAGAACATTTTTAAGTAGCTAGCAGATACTTGAGTCTTTTATCTGGATATTTAAAAAATATTATTAGATGGCAAAGATTTATAATTTAAATATATTTAAAATATATTATAAATAACCAAAAGGTACTGAAATTTCATATTGAATTATTATAAGTATTATATTTAAAACATATTATTAGCAGCCAAAGTACACTGGTTTCTCTTATTTATAAATTTTTGAAAGTATTATTATTATTATTAGTATTATTATTATTTACATAATTAGCAAATATTGGAGTTTCGTATTTCGATATTATATATTATTATAAATATATTAATTATTATATTTAAAGAATATTTCAAGTTGCCAGAGAATACTGAATTTTCGTTGCAAGTTAGGAACCCGGTGCTAATTTTATTTTCAAACTTTGATTTGCGGCAAAGAACTTTCTTTTTCATTTTTTTTGTATATATTTTATTTAAAATAATTAATTTAAAAATATTATAAGCAGCCAGAGGATACTGAAGTTTCTTATGTATATGTAAATAAACCCATATTACCAAATCGGTGCGAAATAATATAAATGATTTAAATAGATTTATAAATAGCCAAAGATACGGATTTTTATTTATTTTGATATTTACAAAATATTTTAGGTGGCCAGAAGGTAGTGTAATTTTTTTATTGAGCTATTTTAATATTATATATTTATATTTATATTTAAAAAATAGTATAAGTAACCCCAGAATACTCGATTTTCTTAATTAGATAGAAGCTAATCGGTGGTAATTAATTAAAATGATTTCAAATTATATGATATGGTATGATAAATAGACAAGTATGATGGAATCTCTTATTTGTATATAAAAAAAATATATTATTTGAAGCCAGAGTTTATTAGAGTTGGTTATTTAGGCATTAAAAAAATATTATAAAATGCCTAAAGATACTCACATTTCTTGTTGTGTTATTATACTATAAGTTATAATACAAAAAATAATATTATTTATAAATTTTTTAAATATTATAAGCAGCATGGTGATACTTGAGGTTTTTTATTTTAATATTATATTTGTGCATTATATTATAATATTAAAATATGTGCTACTAAAATACTATAATATATATATATTTATAATAATCATATTTAAAACAAATTATTAGTAGTAGCCAGGGAATACCGATTTTTCTCCTTGGGTGTGTGCTCCTTCGGCCTGAAGTCGGCCACTTCAAAGCCGCGGGCCCTGAGCTTTTGTCAAAAATATTCGGACGGCTGAAGGTCTGCTCCTCCCAGAGCTGAGTCCTTCTTCTCACTGCTCAAACCTACTCCTCAGTCATACCCACTCCTCACTCCTCACTCCTTAATCCCCACTCCTTACTCCATTTCTCCATCCCTAGGATACCCTTAACATACCTTAAACCCAAAACTTTAGCGACTTTCTGAATGAGCGACAGCTGGCGCAACACCTTGCGGCGATGATGTCCTTTCGTAGGTAGCCAAGGAGTTTGAGGATCAGGAGGTCGCCCTCAGGCCCACGCACAATTGGCTCCTAGTTCTGTAATCCGTAGACAACTCTTTCGCTCCTTTCTCCACTATCTAAAAGCGGCAATCGCAGCTACTTAGCTTCTCGGCTTAGTTTTAATCGCTAAATGGGAGATGGAAGATGGGTAAGATAGTAGATCCTGGCTTGATCCCTTCAGAGTGCAGCCTGGGCAATTGTCTGTTTCCGCTGCCGCAGGACTCAAGGAGGCTGCACCTTCCACTGTTTGCTTATCGAGATCCTGGGATCTCCCTCTGTCTCTCTCTCTCAAGAAGGGAAATAAAGAAATCGAGGCGAGGGAGTGGATCCCCTCGGTGATCCCTGCGCAATATTTGGCAACCCAATTACTTTGTTTGCTTAGCCGACAAACTGTTTATTCAAGAGGATCCAGCACAACCAGCGATCAGGGATCCTGCCATCCGTCGATCCTTTCCCCTAACAATAGAGCCACACAGCCTTGAGCTATTATCCTTCAAACTTTTCGTTTTTTTTGCGCAATCGAAACAATTGTTGTTCAGATTTTTCCAGGGGCGCGCAACCAACTATCTCGATCGCGATGGAAATGGAAATGGAAAGCGGCAGTTGTAATTGCAATTCAACCGAAATAGACAGCAGGATAAATAAAGGAGAGCGAGCCTGCTGCTCCCGGGTACCTACAATGGAAAAACAAAACAAAAATAAAGGAAAATCCACGCTTCATTTGAATGGATTACACCCTGCGCGGCTTTCCTCTGATATTTATATGTGTTTTCCATTGTTTTGTTTCCTTACATAATCTTATATATGAGAATGTAGGTATATATGTTATGTAAAGGGTGCTATTTTGGAATTAGTCAAGGGTTTTTATATCGTTCTTCTTTTTTTTTGAGGGTTTTGTTTTTTAGGGAACTGCCCAGAACTGGTTAAAAATTTGTATAAAATTCAGTTTATTGGTTTCGTTTAGCTTTTTGTTATTTATATAAATTATATTTTTTGTTATATGTTTTATATCTTACAACTAAAGGTACCTTCGTCATAAATTTGTAATTTATTTGCATTTTAAATCGTTCTTCTGTAATTTCTTGTGGGGATAAATATTACTTGCTGTTTCCTAAAAAGTTTAGCATTTTTATATATACTTTAAAATGTTCTAAAAATTTTTAATTTGAAATATTTATATAATTATTTATATGCATTTAGTTTTCATTAATTGTATATTTATGTCTTTCTCATTTATCTATATTATATTTTATCATTATCTTAATCGTATCTTATTTTAAAGCTTAAGTTAAGTACCAAAGTATTAAATTTATATTTTCTATGATTTTATATTGATTTATTGCAAGTTAATGTTGCTAAAATATATCTTCATATATTTAAGCTTAGAAAAATGTTCTTTAAAAACTTAAGCAATATTTTTTAGAATTTTAAAATAATCTGCAAATATTTCAAGTGGACATCTGAAACTTTCTGCAGCTAGTAGAATTTCTTTGACTATTTTGTCACTTTTCTCCCCTTCAAATGTTGTATTTTTTATCGTTTTAATTTTTTTTCTGTGGTTTTACCTTGATTAAATAATTATTTCTACTTTAAAATAAGTTATGGGTTGTTTTTGTTACCTTTATTTTTAAAAATTCCTAACTTTCAGCATTATTTTTATTTTAAAATGTGTCATAAGACTTTGTTTACTTTATTTTTTAAGAATTTCTGCATTTTTAGGAATTTTCCTTGCAAATCATGGTTGGGGAGCCTTTTTTCTTAATATTGTTGCATAATAAATAAATGTTAAGGATATTATTATGATACCCTATTTTTTATACATAATATAGTTCTATTATATAAAATGATTTATTTATTATATTTTACTTAATTCACATTAAAATTAAAAAATACCATTTAAACATGTTTATGTTTAAATTCTGCCTCAAAGTCGCTTTTTGTTTCTTTATATTTTAACTTTTCGTTTAAAGTATAATCAATGTCCTGGTCACCAGTCCATTTAAAAATCGATTTATAACTACTTTCTAATCTTAGTTAAAATATTTTTTATACCAAATATATTACAAAAACGAAACTTACCATATTTTTTAAAGCTTTTTAAAATGTCTTAAATTTTCCTTTTCTTTACTTTTGATTAAACCCCCAAAATTGTGGTATTTACTTTCAATTGTTCGCACTCGGCGTGAATTTCCCCAGAGATTTTGAAAGTGATTTTCCCCGGAGAATTTGCGTCACCATGACGCTAGCCTGCCAAAAACTGAAGCATTTTCCGGGGGCGGCTGAAGGACGGAAAGAGGAGGGAAATCTCATTAAATGAAATCCGATGATTCCACCGATTCCACATCCAGATGACCCATCAATAGACCACTGCATCAACTTTATTTACGTGCCACGAGGGGGTAGGAGAGGTACAGAGGTACACAGGAAAAGTTCAAAGGGAAAACCCGTGGAAAGCCCGGCGACCGTTTCTTATATTTCAACTTCTTTTTCTACATTTCCCTTTTTTTTTTTGCCCATTGATGGAACCCGGACACGGACTCGAACACGGTCAGGGCTATGGCCAGGGCTATAGCTTTGGGCACGGGGATGATATAGGTGGCCGGGACGAAGGAGCAGGAGGCCTTTTTTGGGTTGTCATAGCAACGCAGCTAACGCGTCACTTTACGTGTCGAATCCGGGTGTTGGCAGCCATATTTGCTCTTATAGCGCTTTACTTTGCCTCGCTTTTTGCCAACGCAACGGAAGAACCCTCCCCTGTATATACTGTGTGTAAATATATATATACATATATATATATATAGGAACAGCAACCCCCTGCATGTACACACTGTACATCCCGGTTGGCATTTGTGCCTGTGTCTCCTGGGTTCGGTGGCTAAGGACCTCCCCCCGGCTGCCTTGGCTGTCCTCTGCCTCATTTGGCCATCGAAGAGGAGGCCATGGAGGCCCAGAATTTGGCACACGGCGAGCAAAGGTGCAAGGATATAGAAATTACAAGCAGGATATTAATTTCCTTATTCAATAATTCATTTTTATAACAAATATTTAAGTATTAATTGGGTTTTAAACGTTAATAGTTCAATTTCCTTGTTAATTTATTTACTTGTGTAATAAATTTAGAATTATTATTTGGGTCTTAATTGTTAATATCTAAATACTAACTGTTAACTGTTCTTGTGCAAAAAATATATATATTTCTTATTTGCTATATTTTTGAGGTATTTTAAAATAATTGTTGAATTAATTATTGTGATTCAAAACTAAAATTTGACATTTAGTGGGCACAGCCCTTGGAACATTTCAATTTATTCTCAGCTAAGTTCCTTTGACTTTAATTATTCTAATAGTTAAAAAAACAATAAATAATATAAATAGAATAAATAATAACAAATTATAATATTTACATTTTATTAGAGGAATACTATATAATTTCTTTATATACACTATTTTTTTAATATATGTATAAACAATAATTTGCAAGTTAAAGTATTTTTTTATGAGTAAAATATATTTTTTCTTCACTTTCAATACTTTTTCTTTTAGGTATAATCCAAATTTAAAAAGAAAAACAACATTTTAAAATCAAAACATATATTTTTCTTACCTACAATATATATAAATATTTTTTTTAATAATTAAAACTAATTAGTCAAATAGTAAATATGCTTTCCAAACTCAAACTCATATTTTAGAAGCAAAATAGCTTAATTCCCCTTACATTAAATTTTTTATAATAAATATTAAATTATTCAAAAGGTTTTAAGGGGGAAAATATATTATCTTTGCCTACAATTTATTACTTTTTAAAGAAGCGAATTAAAGGTTTTTTTAAAAGAAAAATTAATTTTTCTAGCTAGAGCTAGAGTTTTAAAAGTTTTTCAAGGGTTTTTAAGGGTTTATTAAAAGATACCATTGGTTTCTTAAGGGTTTCAAGACTTTTGAAAAGTATTCAATAAGTTTTCATGGGTTTCGATGGTTTTTTATTGAGTTTTCTCAAAGTTTTCATAGATTTTCATGGGTTTCGATGGTTTTCACTGAGTTCCCATAGATTTTCATACAGTTATGAAAACCATAAGTTTTTATGACTTTTCCTGGTTCTACATTTACTCTTCCCATTTATTTTTGTTCGGTGTACCATCCTCCGACGGCAAAGTCGCTCCTTTTTTCGGTGTCCTGTCATCTGCTGTCCTGTCGCCCCTGTTTCCCCAGCTCCTGCTCCTCCTGCTGCTGCTGTTCCTGCTCCTGCTTCAGGTGTTGTTGTGCTCACCTGTCCGCAGCTCCTGCCGCCTCATTCCATTCCTCACTCCCCCCTCTTGTCATATATTTGCGAGTCCTTTTTCTTTTTCTTTGCCTGTATTTTTTTTTTCTGGTTTTGGGAAAAGCTTTCACACAGCGCCTCCTGTACATGGGGGAGGCTGCCTTATGTACGGCAGCTGGATGATGTGGTGTCCCGGTGTCCCGGTGTCACGGTGTCCTGCTGCTGTCCCCCATCACACGGCGCGGCCGTGTCCTTGTTGTCCTTGCTGGCGCCTTGTTGTTGTCCTGCTCCTGCGACAGGTTTTTCCTCCTATCTATTTGTATTTGCTTGCCTTTGCCATTGCCAGTGCCTGCTCCATTTTCCATTTCTCTTATTTCGTTTTCCCATTTTACCGTTTTCCATCTGTTTGTTGTTGCGATTTTTTTTGTTTTTTTACGCTGGTATTTTCGGTTTTCGGTTCGAGATACCATTTTTTAATATCCCGTGAGGCGGAAGGAGAGGGAAGTGGGGAAAAAACTTTAAAGGAACTCCTCTGATGATGATGATGTCCGTGGCAAAAAATAAAGTCATTTGAAAGCCATTTAGAGACATCAAGTACATGGTAAGGGAAATTTGTTGAAAAATTCCATTTTCTTCTATTTTTTTATTAACTAAAATTCATAAAAACATAAGTTTTAATTGAAATTAATTTGACGGGTATTTTGTAGAGGCTTTCACACTATTTATATCTAAAGGAGAGATATTTATATTAATTATAATAATCATAAGTTTAGAAGAATAGCTTTATTATTTAACTATATAATATTTAATATTATTTATTTGTACATATATTGGTCACTATTATATTTTAAAGTTAAAGGTGAGTTATATATTTTTATATAGACTTTATTATGTGTTTTTTTTGTGTTTTCCTTGGCATAAATATCGCTTTTTGTAATCTAAAAATATTCCAAGTAAAATAGTTATATATTTAGATATATAAATATGACTTAAATTTTAGTTATTATTAATCTATTTGTGTTATTATATTTTTATTTTTTTATATTTTTAGAGCTTAAGGTTAGTACTAAAGTTATATAATTATATTTTTATATGGATTTTATATTGATTTATTGTACGTTTATGTTTGATTAACAATTATTCCTCTTTATATGTAGTTTACTTTAGCTAAATGTTTTAAAAAACTGTAAAAGTACTTTATATTACTTTGAAGTAATCTAAAGAATATTTAAACTGAAAATCTAAAAATTTCTACAACTAGTTAAATTTTTAGGCTATTTTCTTAGCTTTTCCTCCCTCAATTGATTATTTTGTTTGGCTTTTATATTGATTAATTATAGACTAACATTTTCACGAATAAGTAAATATTTTTGTACTGTTATTTATATCTTCGCAAAATCTTCATCAATATTTTTTACCCCTAAAAATATTTTCTAAGAAAATCAAAAAGTTTCTATAGCTAGTTGTAAATCCCTGGCAATTTTCTTACCTTTCTCCCCCTCAATTATTGTATTTATCATGGATTTTATAGTGTTTACCCATAGATTTATCTTGAAAAATAATTATTTGTATATTGTTCAGCTAAGCAAAATGTTTCCTAAAAAGTTTACCAATATTTTCATAAAATTTCATAATATTCTTAAAGTATTCCAAGTAAAAATTTAACTTTTTCATCAGTTAATAAGTATTATATCCAGGCAATTTTCTCAGATTTTCTCCCCCCATAATTTTCTTGGCTTAATACCAAAACTTGGCTAATTGCAGCGATCCGTTGCACCGGGAAAGCCATGGCAGAACGCAATTCTTGGTCATTAAACAGTTTGCACTGAGGAGGCAGGAGCCGTCAAGCGCCAATTGCAACAGCTTGTCAACCGCAAGGACATCCTTGCTCGCCGTCTCCCTCTAAGGATAATCAGCGTTGCATTTGACTTTTCTGCTTCGCTGATGTGGTTTTAATAAAGTGCAAAATGTCATTCGGTGGGTGGGCGATGAGCGGTAAGGGGAGCGGGGCTTTTCTTTCTATCATTTCTTTTTTTTTTTTGATAAGGTGCAGCGGGTAGAAATCTTTTGTTTCGGCTGCCACTCGAGGAAATGAGCACGAGCCGAGAGGGTGAGAAGGCAGGGATGGGAGGAGAGGGGAGGGAGAGGTCGAGGACTCACAAAAGGGGAACCACCTACAGATACCCCCAACAAACATCAATGGCACTCACACATTTCTAGCTTCTCTGCCTCGTCCTGATTTTCTTTATGTTTGTCGCAAAAATTACCTCCGAGAAGAGTTCAGGATGAGTTTGGGTGGTCTATGTCAGCTAACTTGGTTGGGAGATATTTTTTTATGGGTTTATAAATATTTTTTAGAATTATTTTTACTACATAAATATGTATTTATGATTTTTATTATACATAAAATTAAAAGAACCATAAATAAGGCAAAGTTTTATAAGGATTTTAAGTATTTAATTGTATGTATTTTAAATTCTAAAGGAAAACGGGAATAGTGTTATACTTATTATTATTATTAATATAAATTGAATTAAAAGAAAAGCAAATAAACTAATAAAACCAAGAAAACCTTTCAAATCTTTAATATTTAGGTGGCTTAATTATTACATTAAGTTGACTTTTAACTACACATTATTCAGATTTTTAAGTATTTAAATGAAGGCTATAAAAATAATTTTGTGAGGTTCAGAGTCATTAACTTTGAGTAAGTAAACTTTAAATATTTTACTTAAGATTCATTACAAATTCAAAGATATTTTCAAATAATTTTAAAGTAAATTCTGAAATATTTCTTTATAATATATTTCTTGGGTTTCTTATATATAATTAATTTAAGGTTTAAGTTTTCTTATATATAAGAATATATATTTATTTTAGAAAAAAGAATAAAATAGAGTTATATATTAAAATTTAATTAAGTTCTTAAGTAATTCTAAAAATATTTCATAATTTTTTTTTAGCCCCAAACTAAGAATATCTTTTTCTAGACTCCCCCAATTACACGTGTAATTCCCAAAGCTCCCCTGCTATTCTTTGCTCTTTGTGAGTAAGGCAAGCCGCAATTCGTAATATTGGCACATGTCCTTTGAATGGATAACCCAAGGACCCGACCGCCTCGTTCCCTCTCCTGTTTGCGTTTTTTTTTCTGTAATTATGTGACTTGGCAGTGCCTGAAGGATATGTGCAGAAAAGAATGAGTTGTGTGCCGCCTAAGCAGTGTCCCTCTGACATATCCTGCTCATCAGGCAAGACCGCCCCCTCCTTTGGCTCCCTTTTCAGGACTTGACAGTTATTAAGCTAACGACGTTGAAAGGCTTTCTGTGATAAAGGACCAACCAGGATAATGATGAAACATTGAGGGGAGGCACAGAAAATCATAGGGGAAAATACTCAAAAAGATCCTTAAAATATATTGTAATATATTTTGTAAAATATATATTATATTTAATTATTGATTTTAAGAAGATTGTTTACTATACAGAAATTATTTCTTTTCTCCCTCTTTTTTTTTTTGTAAATTTCTCATCTTTATTGCCACGCCCCTTCTCCTGGTCCTGGTAATCATAACCCTAAAGCCCATCGGCACTCGAGTCGTGCAAATCCAAACGGAAATATGCGCAAATTAAGCCGTTTGTTATTTACGGAAATTATAAAACGCGTCAAGTGCGCCAAAGCCAAACCAAGTCAACCCCACCTGAGCAGGCTCTTTCACCCGGATTTTCCGCCCCGCTTTCCCCCCCCCCCCACACCCCGGCAGTCGGTGCGGCTCATTACAAATCTGAGGCAGCAACCCTTGGCAGCGGCTAAAAAGGCAAATGGCTGGCAGTCCGGACAGGAGGAGGATGGAGCTGACGGCGACGACGACGACAACGACGACGATGATGATGGCAACAAATAAATAAAACAGCCGACCACCCACGCCTTCCTCCCCCGCTCCTCTTTCTGCACATTTCTCATTTTTCCAATGCCCCTGCCAACCCCTCTTTTCCCCCCCCCCCCCCCCCCCGAAAATGGCAACTGGTGGCCCAGTCAATGCAAGAAAATGTCATGAATGCGATTTGTTGACAGAGCCAAGCGGCAGTGGAGGCTAATAGGGGGGAAAAGTGCACTGAAAAAATAAGGTTTATTTATGAAAAATATAAAATATGTATCTCTATATTTGTTCTATAATATATATAATATATAAATTGATCTTAAGCTGTAAAGAGTTATTTTTAAAAATGATTAGGAATTATTAAACATTTAGCAAAATCATCAAATAATTACTCGTTTTACTACTCGTTAGTATTATTTTGTTATTACAAGACCCATTTTTGGTAATAATTACTTATAGAATATACTACTCATAAGTATAATGTACTTACTACATTACCCTTTATGGTATTACCCATGAGTTTTACTTATAACTGGGGAATGGGTTTAATTTACTTGGTATTATTACTCTATTAGTTACTTACTAATATTAATCGTTTTTATTTATCTTAACTTGGCTTAAACTCAACCGATTTCAGTCTGGTTTACGAACTTTTCTGCATTCAAAAATTTGATTTCTAAATTTTCCCAAAATTGGTATTCAGCATCCAAAAATTTGATTTATAAATTTTTCCCTTTTTTTTTTAAATTTTGACGATGTAACCCCTTAAATTTTTCTTAAATTAAGCCTTTTACTATTCTTATTTCTCGTTGATATTTCTCACTATTAATACTCGTTGTATGTCTCGTTAAGAAGTCTTATTAATATTTCTTACTAATAATTACGTCTCAGTATTTTTCGTTAATATTAAATAATAATTTTTCTCGCTAATACTATTTCTTAAGATGTCTTATTAATATTATAAGTTAGTATTTCTTATTTGCATTACTCTTTAATATTATTTTTCTTTATTATCTTTAGTATTATTACTAGTAGCATAACTTGTAACTTTTACTCGTTAGTATTACTCGTTTAATAAGTTTATATTCTTTTTACTCTCCAGTATTAGTTTTTAGTATTCTTCTTTCGTATTACTTAATAGCGATACTCTTTAGTATTACTCGTTATTTTTATTCTTTATTAATATTTCTTAAGCATCACTTCATAGTATACTTTTTAAATTTATGAAAAATATATATATTTATTTTCGCTCAGTGCCTGAAAAGAGCACTTGAATGCATGCGAATGACTGGCGGTATCCTGGATCGAGGGAGGCCTTTTGGAGTGACTCCTGGCTAAGATGGCTGCCGTTCGCGAAAGGGGCTGCATCCGAACATCCCCAACCAGTCACGGGGAGGCGGGTGCAGAGGCAGAGGCGGAGGCATAGGTGGTGGCGGAGGCTGTGCAAGCACTCAGCACTCGTCACTCGCTACTCGTACTTGAGCGGCAATGCAGCGCCATGCAATTTTTACAAGCTTCAATACCTAGACGAGGCCATCGCAACGTGGCATCATCATCATCATCATCATCATCATCATCGTCGTCGTCATCAACCAAACAGCCAAACAAGCCCCCACAACAATCCCATCCAGCTTGAGGAACAGTGTGTAGGATCTAGTAAAAATATATCAATTATATTTCTCAAATTTAGATATTTAAAAGTTAAAGAAAAACTCGAGGTAAAGCTGGCTTAAAAGGGTTTATTAATATTAATGTAAAATATTAAATTCATTTTAATCTTCCAACTTTGACATAGATAACCTTCAGTTAATTAGCGTAGCTCTTGCTTTCTCAGAGAATCATTTAAATAATAGTATATTCCACCCTACCCAAAGTCCACTTATATATATTTCCTGTCACTTGCAGGACACTGTAAACCCCCCTCAGTTAGGCTCGCCCCCCAACACGACACCCGGTCACCCCGACACCGTCCCCCCGAATCCTGCCCTCGTCAGTCCCTTCTTGACTTGTGTTTGACTTGCATTTAGCGCAGACGACGACGATGGAGAAGCCTTCTCCTCCTCAATTCCTGGCCAGCATTTCATCATATTTGCAGATTGGCTGCTCCTGCCCTCCGATGGGAGGGGGTGGTGAGCTGTATCTTTGGCAGTGCATGCAAATGCCATGTTGATTTGATTTTGCCAATAAAGTAAGCTGTCACAGTCAGCACTTTTGCAGGCCTTCGCCTTTGCCTCGCCTCGCTTCGTCCTTTTCCACAACTCATGGCATTTGGCTTTTGTTGTCCTGTTGGCCAGGATCAAGACCAGGTCTCATGGTTCCGGGTACTTTGGCCCATTGTTGACTTTAGGCTCGTTTCTCTCCAGATCAAAAAGCCCAAACCCTCGACAGCGGCTGATTATGGCGCAATTTTCTAAGTGCTGCGGCGCAAAAATCTCCAAACGGCGGGCAGGGTGGAAGGGGGTTAGCTCAAGGATTGGCTGAGTGGAAAGGACATTTCAAAACAGGCGAAATAGGTTTAATGATTTATATATATTTTGTGTATTTAAAGAAATGTTATAATTAAGGTAGTAAGGTTTTTATTGAAATTATAAACTAATTTATATATCAAGATCACATTTTTGAGGATAAGGATAAATCAGGATATATAAAGTTTAGTTTTTTTTAATCCCTGACTCTTCCTTTTCGCTCTGTGCATTCCTCTTCCTGTTCCTGCTATTTGAGCGTCACTAATTGGACGCTGGCTAAAGTTGCAAATAGTTTGTCCCTGTCTCGATGGTGGTCCTTGATCCTGCAGTGCTGCATCCTGCCCATTCCATTCCCTTTCCTTTCCCCTTCCTCTGCCCCCGAAAAACTGGACAATGGGCAGCTCATTAGGAGCGCACACTGAAGACATCCGAGACATCCAAACAAGGAGGGGCGCAGAGTCGCTCATTTTGGAGCGGGGATTTGATTTGGGAGGGGGTGGTCCTTCCAATGGGGACAACGATTGCCGGACGCATACACAAACTGTAACGCAACTCGAGTGCCAATTATATCGCAGATATCGATGGCATCGAAGCAATATTCGAGCTCGCCCAGTTTCCCAGTTTACCATCATTATTTCGCTGGACTTGCTCTGGCTTCGATTCTAATTGGTCATCAAATTACCCATATCCATTATTTGCATACACATATATTGAAAATATATATTCATTTACAACGAAGAGGAGCAGTGAGCAAAATTCCTCAACTGAGCTGTGCGTGTGTGTACTTTAAGAATTCCGTTAATTCGTTTATTAATTTTCACACGAAACTCATAATTGTTTCGAAATGCGTGGGATTTCACTCGCCGCGGTTTTAATTAAGGCAACTAAGAATTTTTGATTTTATTACGCGTAATTATCCTTTAATGTCTGGGTTTCAATTGATTTTATTTTGATATAGTTTATTTAGTATTTCATTTACTATTCAGACTATTCTTTACTCTTTGGTATTAGGCGTTACTCGTTAGAATTTATTTAATTTGTAATATTCTTAATAGTATTACTTAGAATCCAATTTATATAGTTAATTTAGTGTTTTCTATTCAGTTTATTCTTTGTAGTACACGTTGGTTTTATTAGTTATTACAAGTCCCCCCTATTCAGCGTTACTCGTTGGTATTGTTCTGTTTTACTCGCTTCTTTTTAGTTCAAATTTTTAGTTACCCACGGCAGTTTTTTCTATACTATTATTAGTTTGTTTTATTTAAAGCTGTATTAACATAGTTACTTTAGAATTTAGTTTAATACTCATACTATTCGTTACTATTCGCTTTTGTTTGTTATAACAAATCCTTATATTCTCAAAGTTACTCGTTAATATTTTATATAACTACATGTTCTTTTAAGTTTTATTATTCTGGGAATATTCGGTATAACATATTCTAATAAAGTATTAATCGTTAGTATTACTCGTTAGTAGTACTCGTTAGTGGTATTCGTTAGTAGTAAGCGTTAGTTGTACTCGTTAGCAGAATTTGTTAGCATTATTCGTTAACATTTCATTGAATTACTCGTAATTTTGAAGATAATTTGGCTTTATTTTATATAGTTTTATTTTTTGACTTCTTAAAATTCGTAGAGTTCCTTTTCCAATATCTCTATATATAGTTTTTTATTGCATTTTCTTCTACATTTAAAGCCTCGCTTAAACAGAGATAAATTCTTAACTAATCAAGTGAAATGCAATTGCTCCGAGCTCTGAAAAGTTGAGAGGGCGAAACTCTCACTTGAATTAACAGACGCACGTAGCGTGGCAATTATGGCATGTATAAATAAAGCCCGGGCCCACCTCCGTTTCAGCCGCCCCCTTTTGCGACCCAAACTGCCAAGGACAGCGCATCCTGTTAGAATGCCAGCCAGAGTTGCCAGAGAGTTGCGCCGGCATCAGGAAGTGCCATCAAATATTGATGGGCTCCTCTTTTAAAATTTGTCTTAAGCACCGGAAATACAAATGCTTCCCAGCCTCCGTACTCGGCACTCCGTCGTCATCATCATCATCATCATCATCATGTGGGTCCAGTTTGCTGTCCGGCGGTGAACATTCAATATGCATGAGCCAACGGACAGACGGACAAACGGACAGCGGACAGGTACAGTCACCGCTCGACCTGTTAGTTCCGTGTTACACAAAACCCAAACCCAAAAGCCCCGTCCCCCTTGCCGCTATCCACTTATCCGACTGTCACTTGCATGTCTCAGTTAACTTCAGTTCCGCCATCCGGAATACGGAATGCGGCATACGGCATACGGAATACGGAATACGGAGCATGGAATACGGCGGAGTCAGAGTACGGAGTATGGAGCAGGGAGTCAGGAAATCCTAAAGCTGAAGGGGCTCCCCGCCCCCATGTCCACGCCCCCTGCTGGAAATGCCACTTTCAAGCTCAAAGTATATCCCAATTTTCGTGCCCAAATCAGCGCATTGTGTGAATGTAAATGAAACGTCTCATTTCCGCTATGGCCACCACCTTGCCCAAGCACCACCACCCACCCACCCTGCAGCCACCCCAAGGTCCTGCCACCACCCGCCGGTCGCTGTGTGTTGTTGTGTGTGCAAACAACCACCGCCAACTAACATTGGCGGGAAAAAGAAGGAGAACAAATGGAAAAACTCACAAATTTTAGGACTCTTAAATACCCACTAAATAAGTCAGACGTCTATATATATAAATTCAAATAAAAATTAAGTTATTATTTAATAAAAATTAAGATGAATTTGTTTTAAAATTTATTATAAATTGAGAAAACTGTGATATATCTTTTAATTTATTCGGAACATGATTGATTTTATTTATATTTTTAAGTTCGGCATATTTCTTCATGAGGCTTACCCTACTAAACCTTAAAAAAAGCCTAAAATATGCAAATAGTACTTATATACATAGATCAATAAAATATAATAATAATATACAATTAGTTCCTTTCTATACGACATTTCACAATATTTTATTATTTAAGAAATTCCAAATGATAAATGCAATTAAAACACAAAATATATTGAATTCCTAGTCTTAATATATATAATGTTTGTTATCATTTATGTTTTTAACTAAAGAGAAATTAAACGAAAATTTTCGGAACTTTAAAGATAAAAGCGTTCTCGTACTTAAACGAATTTTGAAGAATTAAAGTAAGTTTCTAATAACCAATTTTAAACACTTAAATTTGTATAAAGAAAGCCTATATATTTATTGTTTATGGTGTTTCATAATTATAATAAACTAATTCAGGGTGAGTGATATTTCTCTAGATATTAAATTAAATAAAATGTGGCTGCAATTTTCAAAAGTTTGATTCACAAAACGGGACTGTACTTATACGAAATTCTATTTAAAATACAGAAATTGTTATACAACAAAGGGATATAACAATTAACAATTATTAATTTTAAATATGATTTAGGTTTTTATTTAAATTGTAATTCTGCTGAAATAGAGGAACTGTGATTTGTTAAGAAAATAAATTAATGTGGCTGCAGTTTCTAAAATAAAATAAAAGTGTGGCTGTACTTGTACGAATTTTCAAGGATTCAAGTAAGCCTCTAATTACCAATTAAAAACACTGAAATTTGTATACGCAAAGTATAATATTGTTTAAATAAATAAACTGTTTTAATTAAGTAAAAAGGAATTGTATTACCTTAAAAAATTAAAGTTGTGTGGCTGCTATTTCTGCAATTAAGTAAAAGTGTTACTGTACTTATACAAATCTTTTAATAATTTGAGTAAGCATCTTTTTATTAGGATATTTAATTTGTATATCGTTGAGTTTATTACATTTATTTAATATAATAAAATAAAATAAAATGTAGTATATTATAACCATTATAATAAAATATATATTTATATATATATATTCAATTTAAATTGAACATATATATATTTAAATTATTCCGATATACCCACTATATTTCCTAGATGTAACACCAAAGTACGGGCAGTCCCTGCTCCCAAACGTGGTCGCATCCATGTCCCCCCACCCGTGTCCGTTTCCGTGTCCCCACTGTGTCTGTGTCCGTGTCAACCACTCGCGAGGAGGCACGGAGGAGTCCTTCAGTGGTTGCTCTGCCCAAACATCTTATTGTTGGGATGTGTACGGTATGTGCCTATATCTGGTATCTGGCGTGAGTAACCAAGGGGATGTATGTACATATAAATATAATATATATATACATACGGATATATATACATATATATATATAAACTCGCACCCAGAAGTTCTTCATCGGCTTCACAACGTCCACAACGTGCCGCACCGCCTCCGGATGTGAGTTATTAAATTGAAGAATTTGCGCCCCGCATTCCCATTGTGCGATGACGGCGCTGTCCCCATACCCAGGACCAGGCTCTGGTCCTGCTCCTCCTCCTCCTTTTTCCCTCCTTCCCCGGATTCATCCCCGGACATACTTCCTTTATTTGTATATGTGTTTGCGTGGGCTTGAGTGGTGCCTGCGTCAATCTGCGTGAATTTTTGCTCTCTAATTAGAACGCCTCTCCAACAAATACACACAAAGATGCCAAGAGACACGCACACACACACTTCTCGAATATACATATAAAAATATATATATATATATGGAATATATATATGTGAACTATATAGAGTGGGTTCCTGGAGCTGCTGTATGGTGGTGGTGTCATGGCGATATGGTGGCTAGAGGCTTCGCCAGTTGTCCATGGAAATGGTAATGGCAATCAACTGGCATCCGAGGCGGTGTCTGTGATTTGGTGTTCAGGGGAAAGGGAAGTCCTGGGAGTTACGGCGAAATTAATTCACAGATTTACGCCTGGCATGAGCTCAAAACAAAAAAAAAAAAAGGACACTTAACTGAAGATCTAACCCGAGGACGCTGGCGATGAATATTATTATTTGGAGAAAGTTTGGCTTGCTTTGAACAATATTTGCTGGTGGAATTTAGATTAATTTTAAACAGGACTTTACTGGGTAATTAATTTAGGTTTAAATTTGAAATTAATTTGGAATATAATATTTGAAGCTTGATTTTGTAATAAAGAATTTGATATTATTTTATTATTATTTAATTTCGGAATAGCTTTTGTGATGAAAGTGGTACAGATTGTATACACAACCTATAACCTATAACATATATAATCCACACAAAATACACTTAACGAGTTTAAATTTATATATTTTTGGAATAGGTTAAAAACTTTTTACACCCTTTTTTCTTCACCAAAATTTCAGCAATAGTTTGCAATTTAAATATTTAAGATTTTCCTCTTGGGCTTGAGAAATGCATTTCTTTGGCTTACTTAAGATTGATCAAATTCTGTTCTCTTAACCAAATAAAAAAAACAAAGGGTATGCAGACTGCGGTTTTTTAAAGTTAGCTTCCTAACTTGTTTAAAAAATAATATAATACAAAATTTGTTAATTATATATTCTTTATTGGGATAATGATTACTGAACATTTACTTATATTTAAAGATTAAGTTACAAGTCACCATAATACAGTAATTTTTTATGAAATTCTTGAATAAATAAATCAATACATATAATATAATAATAATATAAAAGCGTTTTCTTAACATCAAAATATCAATAAAAATAATATTAATAAAAATAGAAAAAAGAAGGAAAAGGGAAAGGAAATCATAAAAAATACTGAACATTTATTCATATTTAGCGATTAATTTACAATAACCTATAATACATAATTTTTTTATTGAATTCTTAAATAAATAGATAAATACATATAATAATATAATATAAAATTAATATTAAAGAGGTTTCTAAACTACATAATAAAATAATACAAAAACTAATTAAATCATGCGCTACATTCCCTGTTATTGGATGATAGAGCCGCCTTAATGGCCACCCTCTTTTGATTTTATTTAAAATTGCTCCCCAATTTGCCACCATTTTGTGTATTTTCTTCGTTTTTCTTACAGGATGGGCAGCAGGCAGGGGGAGGCAGAGGGACTCCACTCAGTTTCAAAATGGCGGCATTACAACAAAACAATCTTTTCAGCAAACACCAAACAAAGGCAGCAATATCCCATCGCCGTTGCCGCCGTCGCCCTCTTTCCCACCCGCTGGAGGCTTTGACAAACGCCCAAAAAAAATATAAAAAAATACAAAAAAAAGGAAAAGGAAAGCATGAAAATATAAAAAAAAGAAGAGGGAAAATCAAAAAAGTGGAGGCAACAAAAAGGTAGAAAAAAGAATGTGGAAAAAAGACACTTGCCGAGCGTTTCTGAGGCTGATTTAGCTTTTTTTTTCTTTCTCTTTCTCACATTCTTTTATCTTGGGCCTAGAGAGGGGGAAAGGAGATAGAAGGAGACACAGGGAGAGGGAGACAGAGAACTTGCAGTTAATTAAAATCGCAACGCTTGGAGCAGCACAAGAAGCTGCACAAAAAAAAGGAGAAATATATCCTTGAGAAATGACAAAAACCTTTCTCCCAGCTCTCCTCCCCCTTCCTCATTTGATCCATATGTTTTCGATGGGTTTTTAGGGGCCAGAAAAGGGGGTTCTTAGGTGGGACTTTGAAGCGTTAAAGGGGGTTTCTATTAGAGGGGGTTTTTAGAGCCTGCAAGGGCGTGCTTAGGGATGTTTTGGTGGGGTTTTTGGGTTTGGAGTGTAAAAAACAAAGAGTTACATAAATCGTGTTTAAGCACTGACTTTTAATGACTTTTCTGCGCAGCTGTAAATTAACATTTTAGAATTTAATATATTTTTGCTAATAAATTATATTTTTTAAAAGATTAGCATGTCATAATTATTTTGTTACAATACCTTTTTTAATCATTGTAGACCTGCAAATATTGGTGAGAAGTAAAAAATGCCAATTCTTAACATTAACATTAAATTTTCGTATAATTTTCAACTGGTTTAGTAATGTTTAAGAAATAAAAAACTGAGTAAATAAATATATAAATACATATTAAATATAGATACACTAATATACATAGATATGTCCGCTATAGTTTTCCTCAAACAAATAAGTGCTTTTAGATTGACTCTTTCCTTTAAAAAACTATTTGGTAAATGTTGAATAAAATGATTACTTTATAAAATGAAAATTATTATTATTATATGCTCTTGAAACAATACCAACTTTGAGCTTAAATATTTCTTTGTTTTATAGATTTTCTTAAAGTAACATAAATATTTAAAATTTAAAATATGATAAAACGCTCGTTAAATACAATTCCAAAACCCTTTTAAGAGGGGTTTTAAAGGATTTTCCATAAAGTAATTTTTTGAAATTGGTAATCTTTTGTTGGCAATTCGTAATATTAACAAAGTATAGAAATATTCAAATAATTTTAAATTAAAGATATATAGATATAAATAATAGCTATACTATAATAAAAATTATTTTTAGTGTAACTCCTTTCTTTAAAAAAGTACAAATACAATTAAATACATAAGAAAATATTCTTGAACCAATACCCACTTTGAGCTTTTATTTTATAAAATATAACAACATAAGCTTTATATATAAAAAATATAATTAAACTTATATCAAATAAGTTTCCAAAAAATATCTTTAACGTTTTTTCAAAAGGTAATCCATAAAGTTCTTCGAGAAAATAATTGTGTAACACAAAAGGAGCATATAGTATGCAGTAAACATGTACAAGTAATTTTCCAGCAACGATTTTCCCGCAAAATCCACTTTCTTCACACCTCTTTGGCGGCGCTGATGGATTGCCCTCGAACGGAATCGCAACCTATCATCGACGCCATCAGGGCCATCAATCGCAATCGCATTCGCAACCGGTATTAGCAGCTCCTAATCCGCACTTCAGGGTCCTCGGCGGAGGATCCTCCAGCTCCTCCTCGTTGCCTGCTGCTCCTGCTGCTGCTGTTGCTCCAAAAGTTGCCTCATTAGGGCCAAAACAATGCCAAAAGCGAAAATGGCGGGAAAAGCGATTGGGGGCGGGGAAAATGAGAGAGAAGCCCGGATGAGGGGGGTCTGGGGGATGATGATGAGAGAGATGCGATGGTTGATGGGTGCAAAAATGCAAAAATCGGGTGAATCGTGTGAATGGCCATTGAATGAGTCGGGACTAATTAACAGCATAAATTATGCTCAAGTGCATTACGGCAACACCCGGGCTACGGGTAACGGGTTACGGGTTACGGGTAACGGGTAACGGGTTACGGTTAACGGGATCCGGCACACATTCTCCGCCGGATGCAGCTACCGGAAGGCTGAAAGCAAAAAGGGAAGGAAAGAAGGCGGAAGGGAGCCACGCAAATCGACACTTGAATGAAAACAAAGGACGCCGAACAAAGGCAAAAACGTTCATCGGGGCGCTCACTTGGGATTTACACTTTAAATTATATTTATTAATTATTAAATTTTAAGTTTTTTGAACCTTAATTTGATCTAAAAACTTGAGATATACTTAAAAATAAAGTAAGTGAAAGGCAGGTATTTTTAAGCCACGAAAAACTGAGACACCTTTGGCAATACTTTGAACATAAATAGACCTTTAGCTATTTCGTAGCTGTTTTTATTTATTATATAATTTATAAATAAGAAGAATTTTCTGTATATTATTTACTACATTTAAAATAAAGGGAATTTTTGTTCTAATCAATTGTTTCAGAATTTAAATAGATTAATAATTATCTAATTATTAATAAATTATTTACAACTTACATTATTATTCTGCCTATTATTTAATACATTAAAAATTAATTAACCATTATGTTCATTATTTTTAAATAAGAATATTATGTATATTATTTCGTACATTTAAAACATTAGGAGTAAACTATAATTTATTTATTTAATTCTTTCTTACTTTTCTATATTTGTAACATATATTTTGGAGTAAATTTTAAGGTTGTGAACTAAAATTTAATTTGAATTGATAATTTTAAATATCATTCAGCGGTAATATATACTTTTAAAATATAAACATATTCTTTATACATTATTTTATTTTGGGACTTTGATATACATTTTGTATTATTTTTTCATTAGCTTTATTTAAAGAACAAAACCATACATACGTAAAAATATTTAAATAATGCATTAACTCCTTAAGTTACTCTCAAATTTTATAGATGAAAATATAAATAAATAAAAATACAAACATATTTAATTTAAGTAATATTATTCAAGACTTTGAAATCAATTTTAAAATTTTATTAGCTTTCGTTAAATAATAAATCCAATTGCACTTAAAAAATATAGTGTGATAATGTAAATATCCTTGGGAGTAAAAATATTAAAAAAAAAAATACATTTATTTGTTTAAAACAGTATTATTTTGCACATTTAAATATATTTTTTAAGTTGTTTCATGCAAGTAATACCTAATAAATATAGTTCCATAATGTAAAACCCTTGAGTTCCTCTCGAAATAAATTTCGGATAATAAAAATATATAAAAAGCTTTGTGATATATATTGTTACTTGGAATTTTAAGGTACTTTTAAATGTAGAATATACTTTATTTATAGAATAAAACTGTATGCTCAGTGTTCTTCTATTAACCAGCTAATGTTACAAAAACCTCTATGAATTGTTTAAATTTACTACAAAACCTTTTAATTCTAACATATATATATATTTTTTTAATAATTAATCTTTAAGCATTTCGGTAATAGCTATACAGTAAATAATAATTCAAAAAATATATTTAAATATATATTAGTCTTGAGCTCTTATGTTTTTGCTTCTCCTGTTAGTTTTTATTACAAAACTAAACCCTAATTAATACGAGTGTAGAGTGTGTGTGCCCGGCTGGTGGTTGGGTGGTGCAAGTGGTGCATATTCATTTCATTAAAAGTCAAAAGGTCCGACGAAGGGGGGCGTGTTGGGTGGCTACACGTGTCGCGCTTTCATCTCCTCGCATCTCTCATCTCATTTCGTTTTCATTTTCATTTTCATTTTGGTTTCGGCTTTTCTTTTTTTTTTTGTTTCTCCCTTTTCTTTTTTTGTGTGTGTTTTTATTGTTTTTTTTTTGTGCCAGGGTTGCCAACGAGCACCCTGCCCTGCCAAATGATTGGCATAATGGCGTCCATGGGCCCGTCCTGCCTTTCTCCAGCTGCCAGGGATTTTATGAATACACGGAATTGAGGAGGACTCCGGTCGCCGGTCTCCGTACTCCGTACTCCGGACCCTGACCGTGCCGGGTTCCAACCCCGAAAAGCGCTGCAAAGTCGAAGGACGAAACGAAAGCTGCCCCGCCAGGCAGGCAGGCAACCCTGTGTTACATAAGTGTGTGTGTGTGTGAAAGGATGTGTAAGGATGTGCATGGATGTGGTGTGCAATATGGTGGTGCGGATTCGGACGCGGCGACACAGCGAACGTGTTATTTACCAAACACTCGACGGCGGCACGGCACATAACACATACACTCTGCCACAGAAGGGACTCGGTATCCTGGTCCTTTGAGTTTGGGTTGGGGTGTCTGTGTGATGGTGTGTCCCTGTGTACGTTCATGTATCTCACACAGACACTGCCTCAGAGAGATAGACAAGAAAAGTCAGGCTCTCATACTCCTTGCCTGTTTCTCTGGTTATTCGAAATGTTTTCAATTTTAAGCTAAAACAGTGGGTATTTTCTAGGGGAAAATTTAGAAAAATTCTGAACATAACATAGTTTTATATTTATAATTTTTTAAGGCAGTTTTTTAGGTTTTGAATAATGGCTTTTATAAGAAAGCATATCCTCTTTTATGACTCTTAACTTTGAAAGGTTATGATTTTCTTTAGAATGATATTTCTGTTTATATTTTTATTTAGTGATATATAATTCTGTATAAATATATATAGTTTATTTTATTATTACTATTATTGGTATAATTGATTTTTTTTTAGTACCCCTTTTAAATTAATTACTTTGAAGAAAAACAACATTTTTAGACATACAAAAAGGTGTAAATCTTTCAAAGTTGGGAAATTCACAGAAATGAAATATAAATAAAATATAATTAAATTTCAAATAACTTTCAAAAACCTTTTGGCACTTTGGCAATTATCTGAACATTTTCCCTAATTATGTATATATTTATATACCTGTGTAATATATACCAACAAATCAGGCTCAAGAGTAGGAAAGGACAGGCGAGGTATTCTCCTAGGGATAAAGCCAGTGGACTTTGGGGGTAAAGTTGCTGTTGTTGTTATATATATTTTTTTTTATAATTTTTTCTATATTGCTATTTTTTGAATTTTTTTTTTGTTACTTTTTGCTGTTATTTTTTGTTGTATATTTTTTTAGTAAGAGTTTAAAGACTGGCAGACAGGGACCACAGCTAGAAAAATGCTCACACCCATGTCCATATACTCAGTGTTCACTCATTTTGCTTTTTATTTGTTCATCAGCCCCCCGTAACCCCCGTCACCAACATTCTCCCCAAACAGGGCTAGAGATTGTGGGCGGTGGGCGTGGCGGAGGGGGCAAGAATTTGGTGAGTCCGCGTCAACTGTGTCGCCAACACCACACAAAAAGCACTGTAAGAAATAATAAAAATATATATAAGCAAAAAATATATAAATAAAGAAAAAATATATATAAAGTAAAAAAAATATATTAAATTTATAAATATATAAATTAAAAAAATATACATTTATAAACTATATAAAATATAAACATATTAAATGAAAAGAAAATACTATATCAAATGTATAAAAAATATATATAAATAATGTAGAATATAAAAATATAAAATATATAAATCATATCAATAAATTAAAAAAGAGTTCAGTAAACGCCAAGAAATAAGTATAGAAAAAAAAAACGATATGTAATAATCAGTAATCCTTAGAAAATATGTATATAAATAGACAAAAAAAATATACAAAATTTATAAAATATATATACATTATAAAAGAGATAAATTATAAAATAAAATATATTAAAAATATATAATATACAAAATATTAGAGCTATATAAAATAATGAAATCATTAAAAAATAATACATCCAACACCCAAAAATAAGTATAGAAAGAGCACGGTGAATAGCAATCAGAAATCCCAAAAAATATATAAGAAAATATAAAAATGTGAACGTTTTAATCGTAATTTTAGATATTAATTCCCCCTCTAATGTCAAGAATTTATATTACAAAAATGTATCGGTCAGTGCAGTCTGTGGTCCTGCTGCTGCTGCTGCTGTCCTTCGTCCTGAGCTCAGCTCGTGGCAATGCCTGGAATGCATGCACAAAGGATTTGTCATGAAACGTCGCCTCGCCATCACCATCCATCCATCCATCCAGCGGGCACATCCACATGGAGCTCGGATCCTGTCCATCCGACCATCTGGTTGCGAGTGTGCTTGTGAGTGTCCTTCTGTGTGTGTATGTGCTCCTTGCTCCTTGCTCGTAGGAGGATGCTCTTGAAAAGCACACAACACGAGGAGATGAAATGAGATGAGCTGAGTTTTGGGGGGGCGGGGGAACGGGAGGAGTCCTTTTGTGTAAATAGATTACAAACGACAAAACATTTTACGTGACTTCAGCTCCGGCTGCAGGTCCTTGTGCTGCTCCTGCTCCTGCTGCTCCTGCTCCTGCTCCTGCTCCTCCTCCTTCTGCCACTCCTCCTTCTTCTCCTTCTTCATCTTCTTCCTCCAACTCCTATCCCTAGCCTGTATCCTTCGTCCAGACAGCTACAAATGGGCAGCCAGGCAGCAAGCAGGACCCCCGAGTGTCTGTCGTGACAGAGGGAGTCCTCCACCTTCACCTTAGTCCCGCCGGATTTCAAACAATGTGTCCATCGATCTGGCCATGTTTGAGGTGGTAGTCCCGCCCCCCTCTCCCCTAGGGGTCAACTTACGTGGTGTGCTCAGTATTGGATGTAACAAGGCAAAAAATTAATTAAATGTTAAATGGCCAAGTATAAGAAATTCATAAAAAATATATATCTCATATCGAATTATTTATTTAGAAATGGCCAAGTCCTAGGGGGTAATGTGTAAGAAGTGTTTGGTACTCCATTTTCTTTAATTCTTTTATTTAGATTGTATTGAATTCTAGTTTAGTCTTTTAGTTTAAGCTTCTTTATTTTAATAGTTTTAATAATTAAATAACTAGTAATATATGCCTTTAATTATCTTTCTAAATCCCTGTTCTTCCATTTTCTTAAAATCTTAATGGATGTTTTGGATTTTATGCGGACACCCTTTTATTTGAAAGCAGAAGAAGGAGGTAAGAAGATTGTTTGTTTTTAGTTTTTTTTTTTATTATATTTTAAGCCCTACAGCTTCTTAATTAAATTAATAAAATAATTAATAATTAAAGCTTACTATACAAACTTAATGCTAAAATATTACAAGCTTTTGTTGGTTATAAAACCCGTCTCCCAAAACCCATTTTTCTGCCAAACGATCTTTAAGGTTTTTTATATTTTATAGGGACACGTTTTCATTTCAAACAAAAATGAGGATGAAAAAAAAAACGAAGTCAAGTGAAACCAATAAATAAATTAAAAACGAAGGCTTATTATCAATCAATATTGTTGTTACTTAATGATAGAAATTTGGAGTATTTAGTTAAGCTTTAAAAAGCTTTTTTATTGTTAGAAAATCAACTATTTTATGAAGACATCTTAATTTCAAAGGTAACTCTTCCATTTCAAAGAGAAATGTTTGAAAACAAGATTCTTTCTTGGATTAATCAATTATATAATTTAGACCTTTTAATTTAATCAACTTTAATGTTAATTAAACCCACATATTAATAAATACCTAAGACTTGTAATAATCCCAGAAATGTAAACTATTTTGTTGGTCTCTAAACCATTTTCTTTGTTAGAGGATCTTTAAGAATCTTTTGGGTCTCATCCAAACCCTTTCATTTCAAAGGAACACAAGAAAGAAGGTTATTTTTTATTGTATTTAATCATAGTCTAGTTAGTTTGATTGTTTAATTTTAAACGAAACCAATAAATTTATTGATAAAACAAGCTCAACTCAATGCCAGAATTCAAGAATATTTTCTATAAAACCCTGTTCGTGGATCCTCTTGAAATCTTTTTCTCCTACCAGAAGATCTTCACAGATCTTTGGGGTTTCATTTCTCTGGTACACCCTTTTGCGGCACCGACACTCGACTCGGGTTTTTTTTTTTTGTAAAGCTTTTGCCACACTCGGCAGTTTGGGAATAATCATCGGCGGTAAACTGAAGAGTGTTTACTTCCTTGAGGCCTATCGAGGACTTCCGCTGACGGCTGTTTGTGTCGAGTGTCCTGATTGCCCCATCCACCTACCTCGGGGTGCTGTGCTCGGGGATGCTGGGACGCTGGCTTCTCTGGCTTCTCTGGCTTCCCTGCTTGATCCTGGCATTTTGGGGTGGCTTCCTCGCTGGCAGGGTTGGGCTCGCTTATCCCAGCTTAGCCCGTAACTTGGTCCTCCTCGCTTTTACCCTCACGACACAACAACAGCAAACACACAGAAACCATATCGATTTCAAGGGCCGTCGACGGCGACGTCATCATTATACTCGAATGTTTTCATTATTTTTCCACTTGGCTCAACTCCTTGTCTGTTTGAATGCCGTCAATGGCCGACAACAAGGACCAACGACCAAGGACCAAGGTTCCAGGGGGAGAGGGGGTGGTGTGTATGGTGGTGTATGGTGGCGGTGTCGGTGGCCATTTTGATCTGACTCCCGGGAATTGTCGCAAGCTGTTTGATTTGATGAAATGCCCCAATAATAATCTGAAGGGACATAACAGGGCATATATATCCATGGCACATAATCCCGCCACTTTTCACCCTCTCAACGGCCACTTTTCACCCTCATCCTGGTGGCACAGCACACACATGTGCCAGCATTTGATTAAAAGCGCTGCGAAATTAATTTCAGCATCATCTTTTTTTTTTTTTAATGCGGATATGCTCGGAACTGGGAACTGGGAAGCTGGGAACTTGGTACTGGGTACTGGCAACTGGAAACCCCTGGCGGATATCGAAATTGTCGCCGGCACTCGAGTCCAGCACTTGAGCTGAGCTCAGCGCTAAACGGCGGCCTTTGTGCTGTTGCCTTCAAGGAGGGTTTTTAGGCTTTTAGTTACCCTGGGGCAAGTCCCTTGGGTTTGAGGGTGTATTAATTAGGGCGACAGTTGTGTGCCAATACTATGTACAAAAAAAAAAAAAGAAAAAAAAAAGAGAAGAAGAAAATAAAGAAAGAAAGAAACCCAAAGAGATGGGGATTCCCCTCTAACGGTCCGCCATTTTGGCATTTGCCGGGCTTCTGCGAAATTGGTAGCAGGAAGAGAATTTCATTTGCCAGAGTGGCATTTATTGCCTTTCATTCCGCCCAAAAAAAAAAGAGGAAGTTCAGTCCTCGTACTTAATTAAAAAAAAATACTACAAAACAAATGCAGTAAAAATAAGGAGGGGGGCAAAAAATAAAAGGATATACATACTATATAAAAATAAAAATTGAGAAGGAAGGAACCGGAAACGAATCGAGGGCGACACTTTGAAGCCGTTAGCCTCCCTTCGCTCTCTCTCTCTTCCTCTCTCTGTTTCTAGGCTTCCCTTTTGGCCTCATCGAACCCACTTTGGCCACTTCGGCCACTTGGCCAATTTTGTGTATTTTAATTAATGACCAACCACAAGAGTGGGTGCTGTTTTTTATGACCAGAGTAACGAGGGGAGAAAGGGAGGAGCTCCAGAAACCGCCGACCCACAAAGCAGGAATATTGTCGCACATTCCGTGGTTGCGGAGGACCCTTAGAACACTGTGGGAAAATTGCAGGATATTCTGTATAATACTTTAATTTATATATATTAATTTAATTTAATTTTATATTATTTATAAATTTATTATTGATATTATGTTGTTCTTTATAACAGGCTCAATTTAGTGTTTTTGGATTTTGTTAAGCTATGAATTAAGGTGACTTTCCACGTTTTTTAAGTGGGCTTATAACTCAAAATTAAAGAAATAAATTAGGTTTTTAACTGGAAAAAATATTCCCATTAAATATTATAATTAAAAACTTAAAGATCTTATCAAAAAAAATTAGAATATTAGCTTCTAAAAATATACCATATATAAATGTTGAAAATCGATCATCAGCAAGAGCCAAAGAATAGTATGAAAATAAATATTTACAATATTAATTACTTAATTATTTTAATATATTTGTTACTGTAAATATTTAATAGTAATAAGTTTGTTATATATATACATATATATTTTATTATATATATATATTTTTATTATATTTATATAATATTACTATTAATATTAAATATATCATAAAAAACGTAATATACATGTATTTGAGTTTTACTGTAAGAGAGAAAAAAATCTTAATACATCTATTGATATTTTGCAATATATCGTAGTTTATTTAATTTTTTTATTAAAAATAATTTTGATTTTACGGTAATGTATTTTTTTTAGCTTTAATTTATACTTGAATCTATTAATTGTTTTTGAAGATTATGTAAATAAATTAATAATAAAATTATTAATATTGCTTAGGTGAGAGGGTTAGGTTAAATATAAAAAATTTATATTTATTCTTATATCTTACATTCATACATGTACAAAACTATGTACTAAATGTTAAAATTTTTAAATATAAGTGAGTGTTATTTTATAATATTCCAGCCTCGTTTTATGTACCCTAAATCAGCTTTCTAGCTCTTGAGTACCCTAAAACCCTCATAATAAAATCAAATACTTAATAAACACAACTATTAAAATATAATATGAAAATATTTTAAAATTTTTGTTTAATCGATTTTTGTCACTGGAGGCAGGACCTGCTCCCTCCCATTTCCCCTCCTCTCTCTCTCTCGCTCTCCACCTGCATTTCCCCACTCGAACTTCCGTTCTCATTAGATGGTAGGGAGGGGGGAGGGGGACGGGTTGCGGTGCTCATAATTCGAATTCGAGTGGCCCTCGAGGCTGAGCCACCACTACATTTATTTACAACATGGCAATGCCGGGCACTTGTCACAGTCCTTGCCCCGCCGGGCGCCAGGACTCCTGGCATCTCTCCTGTGGCGGCAATCCTGAATCCCCTTCGCTTCGGGCTTCATTTATGCCAATTTTTCAAACTAATTGGTGCTGTTGACATCTTTCCTTTATTTTTTTTTTGCTTTCAGTTTTTCCCCCTCGTTTTTTTTTCCTGTTTTTTTTTTGTGGAACTTTCCTCTGGTGGGGTTTTTTTGGGGTGGGACAGGATGACAGGATGGCGGCCACTCCACGCCCCCACTAAAAGCACTCAGCAATGAAATTAGTGCACATTGCTGCACTTACTCCTCCGCCTGCCATTTCAGGGCAACTTTTCTAGCCATTTGTATACCCATTTTCCTAACCATTTTTCTACCCATTTTCCTAACCATTTTTTGTACCCATTTTCCTAGTCATTTTTCTAGCCATTTTCCTACTAATTTTTCTACTAATTTTCCCACTCATTTTCCTACTCATTTCCCAGCTCTTTTTTATTTTTTTTTGTTTGCAATTCGGCGGCGTCAGGCAGCAGGTGCAGTAAGTACACAAAATTTATTCAAGTTATTGACAGCCCCTGTTTTCCAAGGAAACTAACCTGGAAAACGGGGGAAAAATATCATCCAAGAAAAATAATAATCAAAGATAAGATTAGGTAAGTAATATTTATACTAAAACAAGTAAATATTCATCAAGTATTTAATGAAGTCCTACGAATTCATTGAGATAAAGATCAAAATGCAATGCCCAAAGTATTTATGTATAATTTATTATCTATTTTTTAATTTTCCAACTCAACAATCAGCGCATACGATTTATCTGCAGTTGTAAAAGCGGAAAATTTTGCAATTTTTCCAGCTGAGGGAAATGCAAATTGATAAAACTGGTAACTGGGGAAAAACAAAGGGAAAAGAATTATGCACCGCCAATCTGCGGGCGGCTGCAATTCCGGACAATGCCCAAAATGTAAACAATATTCCAAATTTCCACACTAACAATGCCAGGGGAGGGTGTGCCAATGGGTGTAGGGTGTGCGGAGTGTGTGTGTATTTGGAGTGTGTTGGTTGTGCGGCAGTTGAAGGTGCAAGAGGTGCATGGTCCGTTGCCCAATCAATTTTTGATGGACGTGCGAAATTTATGGTGAAAAATATTTGACTATGCACAATGAACTCGAGCTTCCCTCCTCCCAGGATCACAGGATCCTGCGGATTTACCCATGCCAACCAAGGAGGAGCAGGGAGTCGGAAGATGGCGCCCAATTGGGCCTATCCAGGACGACGGTCAATGCGGCTAGCCAGGTGCCTCCTCTGGGCCAGCTCCTCCCTTCAGCCAGACACTGCAAAAAAATTAAGCTATTCATGCAAATGTAAATTTATTTTAAATATTTAAAATTTTATTTGGATTTTATTACGTTTTATTAGAACTTTGATTTTATTTTTAGCTTTATACTGAACACGATTTTGTGCCTTGATAACCTCAGATTACTTAAAGGTAGAAAAAATCTTATAACAAATTTCACTCTATTTTTTAAAAATTTTTCAAGGTCTTAAATCATTAAAATTGTCAATAAAAAAGAGCTAAAAATTTTACTTTTTAAAGTTTCTTAACTTAATTAGCAGATTTACAGCCTCAAGAAAACCTAATACAAAACTGCTTTTAAATAATAATTTATGCATTTTTAGCTTAATTATTAATTTGTCAATTTGTCTAAAAAATAAATAATTAAGAATATCGATAAGTATCAATACATTTATCTGGGATATTTTTAAGAGTATCTCCTGCCCAAAAAACATTTTATTCTCGAACATTTAAAATTAATTATCGTTAATAAAATTGTAGGAATAAATAATAATATTACAAAAATTTGATGAATTTTTAAAAATGTTATAAAATGGTCAGGAATTTTATATAAAAATCTTCATAAATGTATATTTAAGATTTGCGAATATTTCTCGTCTTAGTTAAGACCAGTATTTGGCTCTGGATTTATAAGTAATATATTTTTTATAAAAGCAATTTTAACAAAAACTATATTAACAATATAAAGGATGAATATTAAATAATATAAAATATTGAACACATATTACAAAATAAGAGCTTGTCCTTTTTTTTCCCCCTCAAAAATCTTCAAAGTAATGTAAAGTTGAAGACTTCACCAGCAAAGACTCTTCTCTATTTTTCTCTCAGTGCCTGGCTACACACCAAAATATTGGCCATGTGCCTATGTGTTAACCCCTCCGCCCGAAAAACTCGCATCCATGAATTTGTTATATTTTTGTTTAATTTTTACGTTTGTTGCGTATTTATGACGCCGGAGGGGAGGGGCCTGAGCCTCAGTGCGGTGCAACTCGTTTCGGTCAGTTCCCTACAGGATCCTGTATCCTTTGGGGGTGTATGGGGAGGTTCCTTTCGCGCAACAGTTCAAGTTTATTTTGGATATAGCCAAGAGATTTTTATAGTTAATTTATTACTTTCATTTTCCTAATCATAGATAAATATTTTTACTTTACTTAAATCATTAAATCTAAGAGTGGCACACATTTGGCAAAGATTTCTTCACATTTACAGGGTATCTTTGAGTCTATATCTTTGTGTAGCTCATTGCTAGGGATTTTTGCAAATGTTGCACTTGTTGTGGGCGCTCTATGGAGCGTTTCGAAACGCTTCCAGGCAATTTGCCCGATGAACAATCAGCGCGAAATACAACATAAAATATTTAGAGGGCGTTCAAATAGCCGTGGCCCCCTCGCTGACCCTCTAGCCCCACCTCACCCCCCCGTTGTTAACCCTCCTGCGAAGCCCCTGAAGCCACGCCTTAACCCCCGCCCTGATGGTCAGCGAGGCGCTTTGGTGTTGCTGCCGCTTCGTTACCTCGACGCGGCGCGTTTGATTTGATTTATTTTGAATTTGCATATTTGGCGCCCGGCTAGCCCCGCTTTTTGCATTTTTAAACATTGCCCCGCACATGCTGCATACTTTCGAACGCCTCTGCATACGTGAGTGAACGAGATTTGAATTTTGGATTCGATTTTTGATTAGCTTCGCGCTCGGCTGCACCGGGAATTGCACGTGGAATGCAGCCCCAGCTGAGAGGCGTCTATCTATGCCACTGCCACTGCCTCTGCCTCTGCCCCATTTTTCCCCTATTTTCTAGTCCTAGCTGCCCCCCTTTTACTCCTAATTTTTCACACACACGCACAAATTTTTCGGACTCTGTATTCACCTGGTTTTTGGTTTTTAGAACCTAAGAATGCTTGTTTATTTTATATTTTTATATATATATTTAGATGTTTAATTATTATTATTTAGACATTTATTTTTTAATTTATTTATTTTGTATATATTATAATTATTATATTATGTTTGTGTTATATTTTAGGATACATTTTATAATTTTCTTGGGTTTTAGAAGTGTAAAATGTCGCTAAAACTTTATTGAGTTTATTAGTAAAACCTTTCAATCTTGAAATTACATTTCTTTCGAATAAGAAAACTATCTGATTCTATTTAGATTTTATTTATATATAGAAGAAAAATAAAGTATGTTTAGTATAGTTTTAGTCCTTAGTTTGATTTTATAACATGAAAATATATTTAAATTGTGTTTATATTTACATTTATACATTTTTTGTTTATACTTATATTTTATTATATGCAGACCACACTAGGCGCCTCTTCATCAAGCTCTAAAATATTCAGCGGATTTAATTTATCTGTTCCTTTAGGCCAGAATAACCTTAATAGAATTTTTTTATATATTCCATATATATTTTTATTTGTTTGCTAAGAATATACTACTTTGAAATAAGAAAGAATTTACCTAAAGTTAAGGAAACTTCAAAAGTATTTATATAAGTTATCATTTTAAAAACATTTACATTCTGGATCCAGTATAGATACTTCCAGTTAAATCCTAAGAAATTAATTAATTATGAGCCAAACTTCAAAAGAACACCAATTATATTAATAATTAATATATATATATACTTATGTATAACATAATGTAAAATGTATATTAACCAAACTTTAAGGGAACCTTTAACTTTTATAGAAGTTAATTTCCCATTTGGGAATCCTTAAAATGTTTCGGTTTCCGATTAGGTACAACAACTCCCCGACAAATACTGGGAAATAAATTATTATATATAATATATTATAGATTATATTAACTATTAAGTAAGCTTCATAGGAATCTTAAAATTATCTTAAAATACTAAATTTTCCCACCTGAATTCACAATTCCCTCTCTCCGATTTGGTAAAGATACTCCCCGAATAATCCAAAACGAATTCACTTTCGATTAAACTCTCAAATGTCCTTTCGGTTTCACAAAACTATCCTAATTGGTCGCTTTGGATTTGAAGGCTTTACGCTTCTTGCCAACACGAAATTGATCACTTAAAACTATTAAAAGTGTTTTTGCCAGCCTATTTCTGTTTTTCCCCTTTTTTCTCTCTATTGGCCAAAGGACAAACTCGATTTAACTGAAAGTTTCTAAAGCCGAAAACTGAAACTGAAACTCCGGCTGGGAAATGGGGACTGGGAAAATGGGGAAGGGGGAATAAACAAGTTATCAAATATTTTCGGCCATGTCTCCGGGGGGAGATAGCTTTTGGCCAGCAGCTGGCCATGCAAATTGTATGTCGGCCCGGATTTGGTTATTAGAATTGCATTCGATTGGATTTGAAATTGAAATATTTAACACATTTTCCGGGGCATTTTCCGATGACTCCCCAATGGGGATTTTGAGGCGCATCAAACATATTTCTCTTCTTTTTTTTTCATTTTCCATTTATGGATCGGATCTACCTGATGCCGAATGATGATGATGATAATGATAATCAGGATGATGATTACAGATGAGTGGCCAACGCTGAACGGTGAGCGGTGAACGGAAAGCGGAAAATGGGAAAAACTGGCGCTACTGAAAATTGCGCAATCAGGCGCAAATAACAAAAACAGATACCAAAGCGAAAAACTAAACGAAATAAAATAAAGTAAAATACCAGCAACTGAAATAAAACGCAATTGGGGTGAGGGAAGGACGAAAAGGAAGCCAAAGCAGAGCAGCAGCCCTTAGATCATATCGATATGCCCGTAGAGAGTCCCTAGGGGCTGGAAAACGGAGGAAAAACCACCGCGTCCGTTGATGAGATGAGATGAGCCCAAGACAACGAGCCAACTAGCATGCACTGAAGGGAAAATAGTATAGCAAAAAAATATATAGGGTTTAAATTAATAGAAATGTGACAAGGATTATAGATTATACTTTATAAGTTAGTTGGTTTTGTAAATACATAAATAAGTTTTCTTAATTGAATTATTGAAAAAGTGAAGCAGATATATATTCCTTTTTTGTAAGGATAGTAATTGCACCAACGTCCTTTTATATGTATTTTGTATTTAATATAAATGAAAATAATAGTCTCTACAATCAATCAATAACGAGAGATTCCTTATTACAAATTTATTTAGTAATTAGAGAGATGTTTAAAGGACTTAAGACTTGGCCTTAAAAGTGTGATTTTTGTTTATCAAATATATGCAAATCTTACTAGTTAGTTTGTGGTTTTTAATAATAACAAGTTAATATATTTTAAAACGAGATATTTGAAATACCATATAATATATTATATTTATTAGATAAATTATAATTTCTATATATTTGAAGTCTTTTGAATATCTTTAAGAAAGTTTAAAAACATATTTTTTAATTTATTTTCCATAATTTATTTTTATTTCAATAATTTTTAAGGTCTTTTGAGGGTCTTTAAATCGAATGGTTTAAAACTTATTCTATCTATTCTATTTTATTTTCATAAATATTTTTAAAATATATTTTAAATGTAATATTTTATATTATTTCTTTTACTGTTAAAAGCTACAAAGAACTCGCATTTTTGCGCTGTGCAAGGACAACAGCTAGCACTGATAAAAGTATTTCAATTAGTGATGGCTAATGGCCGCATGCACGAGGTCCTGCGAGGCGCCTCGCCTCCCTGCCTCCCTGCCTCGCCGCCTGCTCCTGTTGTTGTTCAAATCAATATACATAAATGATGGCATCTTGAATAATTTGCAACTTGCCGGCTGCCGCAAATGTACATAACAACAGCAGCAGCAACAACACCATGCAAGGTATATAAACACTCCCGTATTTGTTTGTGTCTATATATATATATATATAAATAAGTGCGTGTGGCGATGCTGTATAAGATAGATGTTGAATGTGTCTCTCGCTTGAATGCCTTATTTTCACCCTCGGGGCGACAACGCCAACGCCAAAGCCAAGGCAACAACTCGGGGAAAAAACAACAATAAAATTCACGAGCGTAGCTTTGGGGGATAACAAGAATTTATTTAGAATTTAAATCAATTTAATTTATTAAATTAAAAGTGAGTCTAAATATAATATGTGTTTCGTGTTTGTTGCAATATTATTTTCTTAGATTTCCAATTTAATATGTAATAAGTTTATTAAGTTTTCTTAAGCATATTAATTTTAAACAAAATAATGGTCATGCCATGCATGTAGGCAGATTTGGAATCCTTTAAAAAGGGCTCCTAAAATTAAGCTGTCTACACATTTTTTGTATACTTTATTTTTTGTATATATTATTTATAAATCGTTTAGCTTTAAATATAAACTCATAGATCAAAAACGCCTCCCACAATCCCCTCTGACTACGCTCCTGACCCCAGCATAAAAAAGGTAAAGTCTAAAGGCGGAGGCAGAGGCGACACAACAATGGCGGCTGAATCTGACGACGGTTGACACGAGTTCTCGTCCAAAAGCTCAAATTGAAAATAACCGAAGAAGGCCCCAGGGATGTAAGCGGGGGTACGGGAGGCGGGGGATAAAAAATACCCAAGCAAAAAATAAATAACACTGCAGAAAATGCAAAAAAAAAGGAAAGGAAAAATAAAATAAAATGCCAAGGGGAGGTGCTCTCTTCTCCTTGCTCTTCTTAGTGTGGCCATAAGTGTTTGTTTGCCTTGGTTGTAAAGTGGACCTTATTTTGGCTTTATTTTTTGAAAATATTTTGTAATTATGAAATATTTAATAATATTTAGATACAATTATTTTATAACTTACTATTTAAAAATATGTATTATCCTTTGTGAAGCTTTAAATGTCTTAAGATATCTATTTAAACAAAGAAAGAGTTTCTAGATATTTTTTTTATTTTTCTTTTTATTGAAGTTCACACCACTAAGCATATAATGTACATAATAAGGTAATTAAAGCATAGGGAATACTAAAAAACTTGTTGAAAATCCAGTCTAGTCCAGTAAATTTTTGTTTTATTTCGTAATTCCAGTGGTACATATATCCTTGACTGTACATCCATTGTTGTGCCACATATGACTGTATTTTTTTTTGTGTTCGGTGACGATCAATTGCCTGATATCACAACAATACAAAAGTGGTGGTGGCACCCTAAAAAAAAATAACAAAAAACACACTAGGTAGCATCGCCAATGCCAACACCCAAAGTCATCAGTATCCTTAAAATCATCATCATCCTCATCATCATCATATGGCCGAGCTTTGCTTCGCTTCTCTATATTACTTTTAGGGGCAGGAGGCACAAAGGGTCCTGGCCAGGACACGCGCTGCCATTTTATTAGAAAACGCCATGTAAAACGACAACGGCGAGAGCAAATTCACCATTTTGTCACAAAACAAGCGCACACGCACACAACATAATACACCCCCTTTCGCACACACACACACACACTTGCACACACAGCTACTTTCACCCTTAGGAAGGCGGCAGAGACAGACGGCAGGGGCAGGCGACTTCTATAAACATCCAGTCAACGACGTTGGCAAACAAACAACAACAGCTGCTCAATGCGACTCAACTCAGAGCTCAGAGCTCAGCGCGGGTCTCAGCCCCCCACCCCTAATTCCCACCCCGTTCCCCCCATCACACTCACGCCTCTGTTTTTGAGGGTGACAAATCTAAAACGCCGGCGCCGGCAGAGAGCGGAAACTCACCACGACAGCGACGCTGGCTGAGACAGCCGAGCGGCAGCAAAAACTACCCCTAAAAGGCGCGCTCTCTTCGGCTCTTGGTCTCTTCAGCTCTTCGGCACTTTCTCAAACGCTCTCCCCAAAGAGAGAGAGAAAGAGGGTGTGAGAGTGTGTGGCCGTCTTCGTTGGCCTTAGAGTCTGAGCCATCACTTGGCCAATGGTGACACATGACCGACCAGCAGGCGAGGCGACACCATCGCCTGGCCTCGCCTGGCACCACCCCCGGTCACTGTGGGTGGTATTATTAACGCGCCCCAGCCCACATTTTCTCTCATTGTTCCTGGGAAATGCTCATCCTTTATCCTGTTTTTCTTCTTTTTTTTTTTGGCGGTGCAAACTACGCGCTGTGGAATATGCCAACTATCCGAAAATGAGCCAAGGCAACAAGTGGTTTCCGCTAAAAAATAACTATATATATATATAGATCGGGAGAGTGCGTATTTCGGGGGTTTGGTCATTATTAAGTCACGCTGGAACAGAGTTTCTCAATTAATAAAATAGTTGTTCGCTTTATTTGTTTGCTATTTAGGAATATATTATGTGTCAAATGTTTGGGTTTAGAGGGTAATTGCACTCAATTATAAGCTTCGCTTTGTTTTATAATTATCTAGAATAAGTTTAAATGGGGGGTTTTCATAATAATAATTACTATAATTGTGTTGAATATGTACAAGCTAGAGATTAATTTTAAAAATATTAAAGAAAGGTGTTTTTAAGTTCTTTTGGGAATATATTGCTTGGAAATCTATGGCTTAGTAAGAGTACATTCAAATTCGGATAATTTAATAATAAAACCCTAAACTAAATAAAAATGTTAAGCTTTATGTGTTCTAATTCTAATAATGGTAATAAAATATTATATATTAATATTTGGAGCACTTTGAATATATAAACTTGTTATTTTAGAAATAATTCAAGAAAAAAATAAATTAATTAATAAAACACAGTAAACAGCCTGAAAAACAAATAACAAAACTCTGAAAATTGTATTTATTGTTCATAAGCCCTCTGAAACATTATAAAAGCAAATATCCTTAATTCCTTTTAACTAAATATATAAAAATAAAAATTTTGTTTTTAATGTTAAAGAATATATTTAATTATTTACTAAAAAATAATCAAGACATTTTTCACAGGGATGCCACACAATGAGGGCGGGGTTTTAAAATCACTTAAAAAGTCACCATAAAGTCAAACAAATAAAAATTATTAAAAATTGCAAAAATAGAAACAAAATAAATTCAAATTAAGGGTAATTAAATTACTCACTCTAAAGAAACTTAATTTTAATTAACCCAACTTTTTTGTAGAAATTTTTTAATAATAATAAATCCATTTTAAATATAACAAAATCCTGTGGCAATCGTGTGGTGATCATAACTTATTGATCCGCCGCTCTTGCTCAATTTTCGAGCAAAATTTTTGCAGCTGAAATGCAATTTCTTCGCGGCATAACAACCCTGTCTTTGGCCGGAGCGAAGGGAATCCACCCCTAAGCGAAGTTGCCCAAGAAGAGCAGCCCCTTGGCCGTTTCTTGCCTTTTTTCGCGGTGACAAGCGGGGCAAGGCAGCTCCGCGGTCTCGTCGCTGGCCCACAGATGGCGCCTTGCCGGCCGCCGGACTTGGCGGACAGATGGCGGCAGAGCATAAGTGATTTTCTTCTTTATTCTTTAGTTAACAATTAATATATTTAATTAAATAAGAGATTTACTTAAAAGAATTGTTGGTTAATATTAAAAATTGGTCCTGGAAAACTTAAATATATATTTTTAAAATATTTTTTTTAAGCTTCTTAGCTAAAAATGCAGATTTATAGGCCCCAATTAAAACTAACCGAAACTGTTTTCGAATGAATGGATTTTGGCCTTAATAATTGTTGTTTTAAGGATTGAATTTTTAATACAATTTCTTGTAAAAATGTCTATAAATATTTATTTAAATATGTATATATGAAATCTTTAAAAGAGCATCAGCTAAAAACCGTAAGCTTTCATTCATCCAAAAGTTATCGTATAGAAATATATATTAATATCCTTTTAGAAAAAGCAAATTTTTATGGATAACTTAGAGGTCAAACGATGTCTTAAGCTTGCAAACCTAATAAAGAAAATATATTAACATAAAAAAAAATAGAAATGCTTTCCCAATTCACTGCTATTTTGACATAGTTTAGATCGAATTTAAGTTTAATGTAAGGATGTTACGGTTAGTTAATTTTATACTGCTTGATAAGACAAGGTAATGGACCAAAGGACATGTAAATATATATTTTGTATTATTTATTTATTTTTTTTTTTTTTTCGAACAACCTTTAACCCAAACTGCCCACTGAGGCTGGGTAAAAAAATAAAAGTCTGAAATGCTTAGCCTGCCTTGACAGGAGGACAGGAAAAAAGCGGGGTTGCTGGTGGGAGTGCATAAATTTCCGCCCCATTGCCATGTGCGTGTGTGTGTGTGTGTGCAGGGAGAACAACAAACAGCTGGCGGTCATATTTTCCAGTCAACAAGGCAGCAACAAACATAACCAACCCAGAGGATCCCCATATCCTTAGCATCCTTTCCATTTTCGGCCAGCTGCCGTTGGCTTTTAAGCAGAAACTCACACAGCAGCAGGAGTGGGAGTAGGACCAAGAGCAGGACCAGGACCCGAAGCAGGAGCAGGAGGTTCACCAGCACTCTTTATTAAAATGACCCCAAAATGGAGCTGCCCGGGACTCGGACGCATTCCCGTCATTCCCGCCGAGAATTTCCACATGAAGGACCGCTTGGGGTAATGTGGAATGGAGTCCCAGAGACACACGCACACAGCCACTGCCTATGGCATTCTTATCACAATTTTTTCCACGCTATTTTCATATTTTTCAAGTATTAATTTTCTTAACATTTGGGTGTTTTTGATTTAATTGAAATTGTAAGTCTATTATAAAGGGAAACCCCTTTTTAAATGGCAACAGAAAAATGCAAGGAATGTCTTTAATAATATTTTAAAAAATAACAACTATCAAGGTTTATGTAATACATACACAAAATATTATTTAGCTAAAAGATTAGTCAAAAAGTTAACTATCTTTCAAGGTTAATAGCTTTCCAAGATCATGTTTATATATTTAAAAACTACCCGAACTTATTCAGATATATATATTTTCTACTTGAACCTACACAACCCAAAGTCTTGACCAAATTTTACAAGCATCATTTTGGTAATTTTCTCGCTGGCTGGGTAATAACTAAACCGTCGTTTTAGGCCCATTTTGGGTGCCATTTCGGCCATCGTTATCAACGCCAAATTTCATCATTTTTGGCCATTTTCCACGCGCCAACGTATTTTCGCACACACGTATTTTTCCGGCCTTCTCTCTGGAGGTTCTTTTTTTTTTGGAAGGGGGTGGGGAAAGCGAACCAAAATGGCCGACTTTCCACAACCCCCACCCCATCCTCCTGGTACTTTACCCGATTTATATCCGCATTCGAATCGCCAGCCCCTCTCATTCCGCATCTCCATACCCCGCACTCGCTCTCATTTCCATTTCCACTTCCAGTGTGCCCATCCTTTCCGCAGGACACACTCAATTTTCACAGGCTGGCCACTGAGTGCGGCCAGTACCGGGGTGTGCGTGTGTGTTCGTGTGTGTGTGTGTGCCAGTGCGTGTGTGTCCAGTCCATAGCCAAAAGTTATGGATTCAACTTTTGGCCAATTTAATTTTCTCGCCTGAAACGGCTACACAGCAACGTCAGCAGCAGGAGCAGCAGCAACCGAGTTTCACCCCCACTCCCCTGGGTTTTCCATCTCCCCCAGTACTGCCCACCCTCGCTGTATCCTACACCACCCACCCCCCTCGCAGAGAAAACATGTGCGTAGTGTAGTGCGTGTGCATTGTGAGGACGTGGTCGAGTGTGCTGTTGGCCATGGCTCATGAGGCCGATGATGCCGATGAGGAGGCGACCAGGCCGATGATGATGACCGATGGAGCTGGAGCAGGAGTTGGGGAGGAGGAGAAGGAGGTGGAGGAGGAGGAGGAAGAGGAGGAGGAGGAGCAGGAGGTGGTGGTGGAGGTGGAGCTGGAGCAGAAGCTGGAGGTGGAGCTCCAGCAACCCACAGCCCGGCTGAATCCCAGCCGAACCAAAAACCCTACTAACCCAGGCTGGACCGTGCCGAACGAGTCACGAGAAGGCACCACTGAAAGAAATAAATGTATTTCCCATATGATTTTAGTTGTGGAAAACTTCGATTTAGGTATCTTTTAATTTATTTTTTTAAATTAAACTAAATATCAGGCATAGCTGCTGTGGCTTTCGGTTGTTTATTTTACTACTTACTTACTTTGTAGTATATCTAGTGCTTATATATATTTTTTAAACTTTTTCGTAAAGTATTTATTACTATTTAATAATATTTTTGCACTTATTCAAGTTAGACTTAAATTTTCATGCACATTAACTCACTAATTATGATTTTATATATTATACAAATCCAACTATTTATTATCTTTATTTATTTTTTTAATAAATATAGTGTTTTAATATATGTACATATTCTTAAAATATTTTTGTCGAATTATTTTTGAGTAATTTTATATATTTTAAAAATTTGTAAAGTAGAATTTACTTTGCAATACTTTCAACTCTAAGCCGTAATTTTATATATAAAAAAAAAATTAAAATTGTTTAAATAAAAAAATATTTTTTTTAATGTACAAATTGGTAAATATTTAAAAAATATATACATTTTTAAAGTATTTTTATATATTTTTAAAATTACGTAAAGTCTTATACTTTATTTTATTTACAAAAAATTAAACAATGGAGTATTTAAATTTCGGATTTTTAATTGAGTATTATATTATTTATTTTTTCTTTTAATATATATTTTTTTAAGTATTTTTATAAATTTTTACCAAGTGAAAATTGAGTCATTATACATTTTGACTCTTACATTTTATTTTTATGTGTAAAAAAATTATCAAAATTTTGTTTGAATAAATTATCAGTAGTTTTTGTATTTATGCATATTTTGTAATATTTATTTAATTATTTTTGTAGATTTATTTTATTTATTTTTTTTTTATATTTATTTTGTAATATTTAAGTATTTATAGGTATTTTATTATTTTTCATGCTACAAGTGTTATGATATGTATAAGTTTTCATACATTTTAACTAAAAATTATTTTTTTAAACAGATAAAACTTTAACCAAAGTTAATTTAAATTAGGTTTTATTATTTTTTGTATCGATATTTATTTATTTATTAGTACATTATATATCTATTTTATTGAACCCTTTATTTGCACACTTTAACTCATAAATTAAAGCTTTAATTATGAATTTTAAGCCACAAATCTTTGACTACCGGGTATTTCATAGCCGCAACTACTTCTCGCAAGCATTCCTACTTTTTCGCATAGGAACATACCCTTGTTTTTCTCCCAGTGCAGCTCTGAACTGGACCCGGGGAGACTCGTGCTGAGGCCCGCATTTACAGATGATTTAGCTCATGTTTAAGGCCAGGACTCTTTGCTCTCGACCCGAGGCGCTGCGTGTGTGCGTGTGTGTGTGTGGACACATTGTGCCCCATTAGTTTCTGCCACAACAACAACAACAGCAGCAGGAGCAGCGACAGCAGAAGCCAAAAGGAGCAGCCGGGAAAGCAGGCAGGACATAGTCCGAAAATTTGCATCGAGCTCCTTTCTCTGTACAGAATTTGTGGAATGTTTGTTGCTTTCTCTCTCTGCGTGTGTTTGTGTGTCGCAGGATGTCCCCAGCTCTTGCTTTTTGCCAATGCCATTTGCCATTTGCCTTTGTTGTTGTTATTATTGTTGTTGTTGTTGTAATAAGCAATGTTTTATGCACGCACTCTCAGGGCAGGATTCAGGATTCAGTATTCGGCTGCCTGGCAGTCACGATGGATGGCTGTCCAGTTCCACCCCCGAAATATTTACCCAGCAAAGGCAGAGGTCCAGGCGCAGGACATGGGCATCGAGCCAGTACCCTGGCAGTGACCAGTTTTCCAGTCCATTTAATTTTGTAGCTAGCCCGCAGTTTTTCCTTTTTCTTGCCTCCTTTTCCCCATAGCTCCTGCTGCAATTTGTCCGGCTTTGATGTGATGGCTTAATAAAATTAGTTAATGCCCTCCACACACACACGCACACGGGGTGTGTGTCTTTCCATTTTCACATTTTCCCAGTGTTGTTTCCCAATGCCCCCTGCAATTGGCACTTGGACAAGCCCAAAGTTAAGGCAATTGCAAATGCCTGGAAAATTGTGTAAATCGATTGCAGCCATCGAAAACTATTTATGCATTTCAATTCCATTTATTAGCCAGGAGCCCAGGAACGGCCCAGGACTCAGGTGACTGGCTCGAAATGCGCAATAGATGGGCCTTGGGTTTATTTAGCTCAGTTATTTGCTAATTTAACCAGCAAATAAATCTCGAAATAAATCTCTGTATAAATACCTGTATAAATCTCAAAATGGGAGAAAAATATATATTAAACTTTTGCACTGACTTGTTCATTCTTGTCTAGTTTTGTTGATTTTTGCTGAAATCCAAGATTTATGAGCAAAGGTAAATAATTTTAATATTTTCTTACTTTTTACAGAAATATATGTTATTTGTTTAGTAAATCCTAATTAAAATCTATATCAATTTTATAGAATTAATAACCAACTAAAAGCTTTCTTTGTACCATCCTTATAGAATTAATAACTAAATAAAATCTGCAAAATCTTCCTTTAAAGAAACTCACAGAGTTTCTATAAATATAACCTCTTTCTAATCTTATTAAATGCTTTGACATTTCAAGGGTTATTATTAGAAGCGATCGATTGATTGACTGGCGCCTTGTTTACGCTGTTGGTCCTTCTCGCTGTCCCGGGGATTCCCCCTTTTTTTCCGGCTCTCCGACTTTTCAAACGCCAGCCCACATGTTCTGGTGCCCACATCTTTCCCGGCTCGAAATTTTCTTGTTTCCCCAAGAATGTCGTCTTGGTCTTGTTCCTTCTTCCTTCGGGGAAAAGTCGGCAAAGTTGTGCGGAACACAACAACATCGAAAAAAAACAACCAAGCCAGCAAGGAAAAGGCAACCGAGTACAGCTACTTTCAAGTTGAACTTTCACCCTATACACACACACACACACACATGCTTAACCAAGCGAGCCTCAAGTGTGTGAGTTGAAGTGGAGCAACTTCATCTGACGCTCCTGCAACTTGGGGCTAACTTCTGTCGATGGAGGGGAGGGGGGGACGGTCTGGGCGATGAAAGAAAATGCCGACAGGACTGTCCCCGACAGAGGCGGCGATCTAAGGGGGGGTACAGTTTACACCTAGCTAAGCCTGAGCAAAAAACAGGAAAGCAGGAGTGCCTCTGGAACGGATTTTGGTGTCAAAAAGTAGGCTACAAAAAATTAAAAACAAATTAGAAGAACATTGCATACTTTTGAGCTGTTTTTAGGTGATTTTAAATCTACAAATTTAAAATTCAAGTGAATTATTATTTTTAAAAGTTAATTTATTGAATTTATTTAATGTGCAAATATTAAAAAAAAAAAACATAAATAAAATATATATAAAAGAGAAACAAAAACTATTCACTTATATAAGAAACCTTTATTGTAATTTTTTATCTTTTAAACCCTACTTTTTTTGCCTTATCCTTTTGTATCCAAGTCCTTGAAGACTGCATCCCCCTACCCCCTATCCCATCGCCGCCCCTGCCTGGTCCTGCATGTGGGTGAGTTCGAGTCCGTTGTTTGGTTTTGTTTAGCTTAATTTGTGCACTTGCTTTGATGTGTCGACTCACTCACCGACCAGGGACTAGCGGGGGGCACCGGAAAATCCAAGGAAAATGCGGGGCAAAATGAGGGGCCATTTGCCATTTTATATACATTTATATATATACATATATATATACGTATATGAGATTTTCTTGAGGATGCTCTTCTTGGGGGCCGCTTGGCGATTATCTGACGAGTGGCACTCCTGGCCGTAGTTCAGGATTGAGGCTTGTGGATCGGGGATTCACATTCACCGGGAGTCCGCAGGTGTGAATCTCGCACACACACACATAGAAAGACATGTGGAGTGCCGGTACTTTGGTACCATTTTTTTTTCGCTTTGAAAGAAGGGAAGCGAAAATGCTTTTAAGGATGTCCTCAAGACCAAAGGGAAGGTGGTACTTCTCTTATTCAGGCAAGTGGCCCTAGAAGGCTTTATCCTTGACAAATCGTTTCTATTTTTTGAGAGATATAAATCAGGTAAATTATAAATTTAATAGAGATAATTATTGGTTTTTAATAGATTTAATATATAATTAAATGTTCAATGTATGGTTTTATGATTTGAATTTGTATTGATTGCTTGGTAACTCTTGACCCAGAGAAAACTATATAAAAACTGCTTGTTGAAAGACAACCAAACCCAATTCTTGGAAGAATCTCGAGGGGATAATAGAGCCCAAACACCTTGATTCTTTTGGTTACCATCAAGTGCACTTGTCACGATCTAGGAAGAGACATGTCGTGGCGTTATTCTAAGGTGTGTAGGCCGAGTGTGTGGCGTCAACAAAGGCAGATAATATCGCTCAATACAAATTTGAATTGAAATTTCCCCTTCCAAAATCCAAAACTCAAAACCCCAAACCCAAACCTAAGCCCAAACCCCAACCCAAACCCCTTTCATTCATAAAAAAATGTCAACTGCTTAATATGCAAGCTTCGCCTCTCAGTTTCGAGGTAATTTCAAATGTAATTTTCCCTGACTGACGGCCAAATGGCCTTTCGCCTTTCCTTTTATAAAGTGTCACATGAAATTTTGTAATTTTCATATCCCTCACGGGACAGACCGGGATCCGCGACGGGCGTTTAAGGTGTCAGGTGCGATTGTGACACTCCTCGGGTAACAAGGGGGGAAAATTTGTCAGCCAGTTAATGCAATTTGGCCAGTGTAATTTTCGGCCATTATGGAAATTGCTCCTCTCCCCCACCCTCCTAAAAATGCATGTAACTGCACATGTACACCCCTTATACCCCTCTCTATCTGTGCCCCACTGCCAATTTTGGGGTTCTGCCAATTTATGCCACCGCACACTTGTGGGCCAACTTATGGCGCATAAATTGCCGGCCAACAACATAATTAATTTCAATTGACTCCCGAAACTAACGCAAACTGTGCGGCGGGGCGAAAACTTCGCATCGGTTTTGGGATAATAATAATGCCTGTTTAGACAATATGTTCAATAAAACTTTCCTGCCTGCCTTGAAACGGTGGCTCCCAGACTCCGCAACCTGGCATCCTGACCCCGCTCTCATTTGCCTTCTCTGCAATATGCAAAGCTGGTCAAAAGTTTACGGCTTTGCTGGTCGACAGTGTTGCCAAATGATGGCCAGGAAATATATAAATAAACTTTAAATAATTAAGATTATAATATAATTTTAAATTATATAAATCAAATATAAAATCACTTGAGAATTCTGGTATTTTATTTATAAGTTCTTCAAAGAACTCTCTTTAATTCGAAACTTTAGATTTTCCTTAACCCAAAGCTGGCAGCACTGGCAGCTGCGAAGGTGGCCAGCGGGAGGGCAACCCTGCTCTGGCTGCCACAACTGACCCGCCAACATTGTGTAAGCGAAGATTTATGAGAGTTTGCCCAAAAACTTGCACACACACACAGACACAGACAGGCAGCCACATGCAACGCTGCGTCCGCTTTCGTGACTGTACTTCCGCTGCGGCGGCAACTGTACTTTTGCACCATGTGTGGAACGCCACTTCGTGTGTGGTGTGGTTGTGTGTGTGTGTGTGGAAGGGGCTGCAATTTGCATAGAAAGTGTCGCCACAAATTTCGACCGGAGGCTGCCTCTGTGTTGTGTGTCCAACCTTTTCTTAATTTGCTGTGAAACTATTGTCAACAAAAGCGTGGCAAAGTGTGGTCGTGGCCGTAGTCTCGGACTGTGTCCCGGATCTGCGCAGCTTCGCGGCTTTGGCCAAGTTAAATAGCCTGAAATTGTTCGACTTCCGGTGGCTGCTTCTGCGGCCGGGGAATGTGGATTTGCCCCGGGTCGTTTGTCGTTTCTCGTTACTCATTTCAAGAATTTTGTCAGCCTGTCTAGGAGTTTTTCTATTCTTTTTTTTTTTTTTGCATTCCGCACACTTCCAGCGGAAGGAGCAACTGTACTCAGGTTCAGGAATATGACCAGAGGCTATGTGTAGCTAGCAGCTGTTTTCTTTCACAAAAAAGGGAAGCCAGCGGATGCTGATGAGGCTAAAGTGTGATAAACTTTGCCTTGGGGTACAGTCTGCAGAACGGCTTGCTTTAAACATAACCTCAAAGTGGGAAGAATTGAACCTGAAAGTAAGGAAAAATTTTATTAGAACATTAAAGTTGGTTAAATAGGTTGTTTGTCGTAGTACTTAACTTAGATACTAAGACTATCCTTAGCTCATATATTAAATATTTAAAGAAAGGTATTTAAAGAAGTACAGTCTGCACTAAACATAACAACAAAGTGGGTAGAAATAATGAAATTGTTAGTAGGAAGTTTAAGCAGCTTAAATATTTTGATGTTTGTATAGTTTACTTTAAAAATTATTTAAAAAAGATACAAGAATAATTGAAGAACTCAAAAATAACAGTCTGTGTAAAAAGTAAACCTTAAGCTTATCCATTAAATCTCCAAACATAACCTCAAAGTAAAAAAAAGAAAATATATTTTGAAATTTATGCAGATTTTTCGAGCCTTCTAATATTTAACTCTTGAATGTCTTTATTCTTAGCTTATTTTATTAAATCCTTAAATATTAAATATTTAACCAGAGACATAACACACAAAAACCAAAAAAGAAGTACAGTCTCTGCAAAAGGTAAACCGCAAGTAGCACCCAGCCTTAAGCTTATTACATCTTAAAATTAAAGTGTTTAATGCCATTAATTTATGACTGAGGTGACCTGCTAAAAAACGTTACAAATAAAAGTATTCATATATATATATATCTTCCAATCCGAACCTGAATCCGTTGCCGAATGCTCGTAATTTTCCATTTGGCTGCCATTTTTCGTGTGGGTGTTTTTTTTTTCATTTTATTTTTGTGCTGTTGCTGACATAAACCCCATCAGAGCGGTGTCTTTCGTGCCTGGCAAAAGGGCAAAACTTAAACACTTAATCTTTTCATTTAATGTTAATTTGTTTGTTTTTATCGACATATTTTTCCCCAAACTATGGCGGTGGTTCTCCCGGTGGTTTTTTAAGCTTGTTACGACAACAAACTCATTTCACGTTATGACAAATTGCTGCCAATCAACATAATTCTGTGGCCAGGGCCAGGGAAAGAGCGAAAACTTTTGCACGCGGCCAGCTCAGAGCTCAGTTCCCCCCCTGATTAAAGGGGCGTAGGTTTAAGGGGTTTTTAGGGGGGGTGGGTTGGGTTGGTTTGGGGGGGTGGTGGCACTTCCTCCTGACAGACGTTATGCCTCGCTGGCGCTGCTCACTTTAACGCTCATTGCTATTGCCACGCCCACTCATCAGTGTCACTAAATAAGCGCGAGAGGTTCCGTCACCAAAACGATGGCAAAGCAGAGAGTATTTATATATATATATATATATATATAGGTAAATGGAAATAAAAATGAAAAGCAAGACGGCGGCGTCTTGCCTTAAGCCACCATTTAACCCACCAAATACCGCCCGAAATCCACGTTGTTGCGGTTGTCGTTGTTAGGCTATGACCTCGAAAACAGTTGACAGTTTGAGTTGTTTTCGAAACGGGCAGCGGGCAGAGAAGAGTCAATAGACACGCAGAGAAATAAGTATAAAAAAATATTTATTTAACAAATTTTATAATATTTACAACAAATACCTTGAATATATTATAATACTTCAGGCTTTTATTTTCAATGTTACAACGGCGGAATACTTATAATTTAAATGATTATGTTCCTTTTCTTCATTTCGCGTGCTGATCGTTCTTTTAGTCAAAATCCAAGTGACCGTCTCTTCTTACTTCTATACCGTACCAATAGATCGATAACATTATGTCGATGTCCTCATCGTTTCGCCTGGCCACACTATGGCGCGCAGCGCAAAATGTGATGTTTACAATATATTTATTTTATCTTTTTTACAATTGTAACGTTTCATAAAACTTTGAAAAAGTGGAGAAATCTTTTTCTTTGCTAGATGGACTCCACTTTTGATGCTGATCAAGAATATATATAACGTATATAGTCGGAAGTGACTCATTTACTACTTTGAAAGGTTATAAAAAGAAACAAGATATCAAGTTAGCTGAGCTTGAAGGCGATTTTTTGATTTGAAAAAGCTCTTGCAAAGTTCCAAACAAATAAAACATCAAATTTAAATTAAGTGAAGGCTTACTCTTTAATCATTTGTTTCTAAAACAAAAATTCTTTAAAATTTGGCTTTATGAAAAGGAAACGATTTATAGGCTTAGTGAGCTTCGTTGCCTTTTTTTACTGCATAATTATTTCTTTTATAACTAAATTTCACAGCATAATGCTGAAAAACACTGCTTACGAATAAAAAATATATAAAAAATTATGTAAAGAAAACAAATTTATTAAATGATAAATATTTTTATTTATATTTATTTGAAAAAAAACAAAAACCTTTGGTTAACATTACTGAGAGATTATTTAAATATTATATTTTACATATTGACTGAAAACACAACTTACAAATAATATATCAAATTCAATAAAGAAAAAAATAACAATTTAAAGCTGAATATTTTTATTTACTATTTTTACTATGAATTCCTTTAAAAAAAGTTTACAGAAAGATTATATGAATACTAAAATTTACTTTATACTGACTAAAGATTAAAAATTAAAAAAATAAAAATGAAATGAAATGAAATAAATAAATAAAATGTATGATATGTATATAATCTTATATTAAATTTACATATATATTTTTTATTTATTTATTTAACTTTTTCCTACTGTAGCGCTAGAAAGAAACGAAAAAGAAAAAAATTAAGAAATATATATTTAATTTTTATTTTGATCTTCTATTAATATATATTTATTATTTTATTTCTTATTTTATGTATTTTTTTATTATCTTATATCTAATTTATGTATAAATTTTATTTATTATAATATTATGTTCTTGTATTTATATTTATATTTTATTCCCTGTGCACAAAATATATAATCGGCAGTAAGCCAGTGGAGGAGCCAACTTGAAACTGTCTGAAATTCCCGGACTCCTTTTTGTGATAATTGCGGCGCATGAATTACAATTAATTCGCAAGGATTCGTGCCGCCGTTACTCCAGCTCCAACTCCAGCTCCGACTCCATCCAACTCCCACTCCAACTTCCTGCTCCAACTTACTTTCCTCTCTGTCCGCGTGTCGTTAGCAGCGCCTGTTTATTATTCCGTTAATTTTTCCAGCTCACCCAAAAGCCACACCCACACACCATGGCGAATCTCTCGGGGGGCCACTGAGGCACCCACAAGGCTCCCAGAATAAACCCAAACCGTGGCAACTTCTTGGCTCGGTGGCGCTGTCTCCTTGGGGCTAAACTCACCTTTTGTGGATTTCCGACATGCAAAGCGGCGGTGACATCGCCGAAAAGGATCCGCGGACCCAAGCATATATATAAGCACTATATATATATAGTGGATATAGAGCCCTAGGACCACAGCCAAAACACGCAGCACTTGGGAATGGGATGAGGGATGAGGGATGAGGTGGTTTTGAGGTGGTGCTGCCCCCAATCCAACGGTGGTGCGGGTGGTGTCAACACCCGGCTATGGCAACCATTATGGCGCAGCTTATGCTGATTAATATTGATGTGCCGATGTGCCAAGAGGAGCACTCGTGCCAAGGTGCTGGGCCCAAGCACTGCGGTTTTAACTGGGATATATAGTATATATTCTATATATATAACATATTTCAATAAATTATATTTATCTGGGAACCTAGGATTACCTACATCTACTCTTAAGAAGTTCCCTTTTTGCTGGACTATAAAAACTAATGTAAAAGTAAGCATTCGTGGCAAGGTCCCTGCGACTTTTAAGTGAGATATATGGTATATAAAATATATATTAAATATATGTTAATATATATGGAAAAATTCTTGAAACCTAAGATTACCTGAGATAGGAATTTAACCTAGACTTTAGGCTATATTTTATGTAAATGTTTACTCATAAAAAGAACCTAGAATTATCTACATCTATTCATAAGAAGTTTTTGCTGGCCCAAAACATTATTGCAAAAGTTAGCCTTTTTAAATATTGAAAGTATCTCCTTAAGACATTAATTTCTATAATAATCCAACACCTGTATTTATAACTAACTTCCGGATATATTTAAATAATTTTACAGATCTCAAAACAAAGAATTTTGTAATGAAAAAGTTAAGGTTTCCTTAGCTTCTCCTTAGCTCTTAATTCCTTTTCTTCCCAACCAATTAGCATTTCATCTCAACTCTTTTTTCTTTTTCCTTTTTTTTTTATTTTTGATTTATTTGCACCACCAACAAAATGTGGTTGTGGCTGCACACATTTTTATTGCTGTTGTCATCGCCTGGCAAACACTCCGGATTTTGGGTTATTTTTATATTTCGGCTTGGACTTGGCCTCTCGATCGGGCCAGACGCCAACCCGCTGTGATTTTATGAGCCGCAATTGCACAAAACATTTCTATTGAGTCAGCGTAAAAAATAAACAGCCGCAGCGGAGTCGGTGGGGTGCTGGCACCCCCCCGCTCCCCGGGCCAGCCAACCCCCGGCTTATGATTACTGTGATTATGCCGCCGCTGAAATTTTGCGACGTGTGTGCACTGGAAATTAATTTGAGGTACTTTCTTAAATAATAATATAGTGTATATAATAGATGTTTTAAAGCCTTACATCAATAAAAAGAAGACTATTAGATATAATATAGTATAAAATAATATTTCTTGAAGGCCTTAAAACGAAAAGGGGAATTTTTAAATATATATAGTAAATCATAGTATACTATAAATTATTTTAAAGCCTTACAGCAAGATTATTTAATATACTAGCGTTTAATATAATATTTTTTGAAGCATTAAATCATCAACGAAAAAAACTTTGATTAAATGTAATATTACATGGTATAATATACTATTTTTTCAAGCCTCAAACCATTAAAGGGAAAACCATTTAATCATAAATTAATTTATCTTGAATTATTTATAATAACCCATGCTTAATTATTGGTTTAACTTAAAGGACACACTTATTATCATTTATAGAAAATCTTAAAAACATATTTCCTTAGTTTCTTGAGGTTAAAACTTGAATCAAAGAATTGCAAAATGGCATTAATTTATATACAATTTTAACAATTTGTGTAGATACAGATTTTTACTAATAGTTTTTATTAGGCTAATAAATTTGCCTATTAAAATTTTAATTAAATTAATAAATCTCTTTAAAGCCTTAAATCATTTAAAATAAGGTTATAACATTTAATTTTTTTATTTATTATTAGCAAGTATGTAACAATTAGTGTTACATATATTTAAAAGAAGAACTATTTATTATTTGGGGTTATATTTTATGAAAACATTGCCTTTGTTTTTTTAGTTTATTTTGTTTTTTTTAATTTTTTATATTTTAGTAGATAAATTTTGGCATATTATATATTAATATATTTTTGTGACTACATATAATTATTGTAACTTATATTTTTCCTCTTTTTATTTATAATTTACAATATTAATTTAATAGTATTTATTATCCATTTATTTATAATTTAAAATGCTTATTTACTCTTATTTTATTTACTATTAAATTTGTTATTTATATTTCCTTTCTTATTCTTTTCAGTGCCGCGGAAGGGGTGGCCGGATCAGGACGTATCGCTTACGCTTAGCAATAATAACAACTGATTTTCGGATGTATTATTACATTTCCCGCGGCGCTGTTGCACCCAAATTATCACAGCCACCCCCGAGGGAAGCCACGGAATCCAGGAAACCCGGAGCACTGGCAGCACCCAGGGAACCCGGGGAATCCAAGGAGGAACAGAAGCTGTCACCCTGGAAAGGGGTAGGTACGTACCACACGTCGGTAGGTAGTCTGCGGCTTGAGGCGCAGAAACCACAGGGTCTCCGTTTTGCTTGGACGACAGCTTCCTCTGGCTGCCGGGATTCTTCCGGCTAAGCTTTTATACATTCAGCGACTTGGACTTGGACTCGGACTTGGACTTAATAAAGTTACGGCACCGAGACAAAGGCAAGCTGATTGTGGACCGCAATTCCATCCAATTACCGTCGCATTTTGTCACCCCGAGTAAATGGGATGAAAGGCAGGGGCGGAGTGGGAGTGGGAGTGGGAGGGATCACCTGCTGGGCAGCACATTGCGCTTTTGCCAGAGTCCCAAAAAAAAATTGAGAATAAGGAAGGAAAGAGTCACCCACTCCATAAGATAACCATGATATGGTTACGCATCATCAACGACCATTGTCTCTCCGTCTCGTTGAGACGACACTTTAGCAATTTTTGGGCAATAATACAGCTGTGATATTGCACACTTTTTCTGGGTTTAAAAATGAAGACTTCCTGTTTGAAAATGCTGAATAAGAATAATGATAATAATGCTTGATTTAATAGGTATGGTTTATAGTTGTTAAATGTTCATTTTTTAAGACTAAATTCACTCGGTAACATTATTTATTTTAATAACTTAAAATGTGTATTTCAAACTGTCATTAATTTAAAAGAAAACAGAACAAGAAAGTAATTATACCTTATACATATATTTCAAAATAGGTAATTATTAGAGTTTTTCATTCTAAACATGACTACGAAAATAAACAACTATAATGGTATCCGTTCCCCTTGGCTTACTTAGAATTCCTGGTACCCAAAATAAGAGAGAGGGAGGAAGACTCCAAATCCTGGCTAGTTAGTTGAGAAACACGTAAAGCATTTCCCGCAAACAGGCTCCTTTAACTCCTTGCTTCCATGCATTCCCATATATCCTTCGCTATTCAAGTTGCATTGTGGTGTGCCCCAAAAAGACACTAAACAAAAAAGAAAAAACAAGAAAATAATAGTATAAAATAAAAATAATATAATATAAAAATAACAAAAAAATATAAACAAACAACTGCTTATATACCATTGAATTGTGAAATAACATTTTAATATAAATCCTAACAAAGTTAACTTAATGTTAACTTTTCTAAAATTTAAATTGTAAGCAGTTTTTGGCAATTTAAAAATATAACTTCTTTCCAAATGTTGAAGAATTGTAAAAAATAAAAAAAAAAAGTTTTCTTGAATTTGATTCATATTCCATTGGGATTTGGTGTGTGTCAGAATCACTGTTCTTATTAGCATCTTAAGAACCCGCAAAAGACATGAAATACTAGCTTTTCTTCAATCAATATTTATTGATATTCTTTATAATATTTTTTTTTTACATCGATGCTAATCGATATTTTTATATGATAAACAATTTTAACCAATTAAATTTAAAAAAAAAAAAAAAAAACAATAACTTTGCAAAAAATGCATTAATTTCAACTCGGAAAGCTTTCCTATTTAAGTTGTTATGAAGTTACTAAATCTGCATTCTAAATATAAAATCTTAGAAAATAAAATATTTTCCCAATTTTTTAAAACGTTAAAAAAAGTAAAATTCTGTTCTTAAAAGTAGCATAAAAATCGCCAACACTTTAATGGTTTTTTGACCATAACTTCGCTTGGTTTTTCAAGGACAACTTTTCTGCATTCCAAGTTTTGATTTCTAACTTTTTGCCAATTTTTAAAAATTTTGGCGATGTTTCCTCTTACTGTTTTTCGAAAAAATTTGTAAAATTATTTACTAAAGACTTTTAATGGTTTTTTGATTATAACTTTGCTTAAACTGAACCGATTTTAGTCTGGTTTGGTTTTTTTTTTTCTTAGTTTTTCAATGAGAACTTTTCTGCATTCAACAATTTGATTTATAATTTCTAACGATAATGCTTAGCCAGAATATAAATAATAAAATAATATTTATAATATATTTTATTTAAATTATACTGAGTATTTTATTAATCCCCCATTTTCTGCCAGTGTCCCTAGGCTGCCAGTGTCCCTCCTGTCTAATGTCTCCTATCTCCTGTCTCCTGTCTCTTCTCCCTGTGTGTGTGCTAATGACGAGCGAGAGTTCACTTCGATGCTGCTGCCAAATTGCACTGTGTGTGTCCTGGCCACTTCTGGTCAGTTCAGCTGAGTTGGCTTCGTGTCCGCTTCCGTTTGCCGTGGAGAGTTGCCACTGACGCAATTCCAGGAGCAGGTGGCGTGGGAGGAGCGCCCAGTCCCAGTCCCAGTCCCTGGCCGAGTCCGAGTTTGAGTTCGAGTCCTTGTAGGAGTGGCCCGCCACATTTCCTGTGCTGCAGTTCGGCATGCGGAGGAGGCTGGCCTGCAATTTGAGCGCTGGCATCGCATATTAATGGGCTGCCCGGCCAGGCCAGGCCAGGACGAAGGGGGCGTGGCAGACGTGGAGCCAGGCTGTGCTGATGTGTCCCTGCATCATTCGCATGCGTGTGGCAGGACATGAGGACATGGCAACATCAGAGGCTGGAAGCAACTCAAGCTGACCGTCGTCGTCGTCGTCGTCGTCGTCGTCGCCGTTTGCCGCCATTTAGTTCATTAGAGCATGAGTGTCCTACGGCTGCACGTACTCCGCGGTGGTTGGGGGTAGACACACTAAGAGAAATGGGTGCCAAATATTAATTAGATAATTAGCAATGTTTACTATTAAATTAGATTTATTTAGTATAACAATTTAAGCTGAAAAACTGCTTGTATTTCGGTTTAGTCTTTTGTCTCTTTTTCAATTTTACCCTTTTTCGTTTTCTTGCAGTGCAGTTATCTAAGGGGCTACCATGTCAGAGTGCTCCACTACGCATTTACGTGATTAATCAGCTGGCCACGTGTGTGCATCGCTTTCAGGGATTGCCTTTTGCCATTTGCCAAGCGCCAAGCCGGCAATATGCTCCCAAGTCATGCAAAGTCCACCGGCCACGGAACAATCTAATTGCTGAAAAGAGGAGAGAGGAGCAAGGAGGAGGAAGGAGGAAGGAGCAGAGGGAATGGAGATGCTACCAGGACCACCGCAGAAACCACTTCAAGCCAGGGAATGACGGGGGATCCCTGGAAACGGATGAATCTTTAAGCAGCAGTCGAGGAGAGAAAAGGCTTACCAGGTAAGATATATGCCACAAGAGCCTTAAAAAAATATATATATTGATAATATAGCAAAGGAAAATATATATTTTATGTTTTTATATAGGTTTATATATTTTATTGCCTAAAAATGCAATTTCAAAGCCAGCAAAGTTGGTTTAAAAATCATAAATAGAGCAAAAAGTAAGATATAGGCACCACAAGTGCCTTAAAAATAAATATATATTGTTATATAGCAAAGGAGAATATATATTTTATGTTTGAAAAAAGGTTTTTATATTTTATTGCTTAAAAATTAAATTTCAAAGCCACTAAAGTTGGTGTAAAATCCATAAATAGAGCAACAAGAAAGCTTATAAGCATTATTTTTCAAATTTTAAAGTTTGCTTAGCTCTAAAATATAAAATATATATCAAAAGTGGGTGAGATGTTGTCACTTGATTGATTTATCAACCCGCGAGAGTTCACATTGGCCACTTCATCGATCTCGAAAGAGGAAGTCAGGTCTGGTCAGGGCACTTTTCTTGATTCAGGAATGTCCACAGAGACTTTTGTTAGGACTTAAAATTTATATATCTTTTTATATATATATACATTGGTAAAGGGGCTGGCTAACGCCAACAATCTGGCGATCCTTCGTTTTTGGGGGCATTGTTTCGGGCAAACCAACTTATCAAACTGACACCCAACAACTGCAAGAAATTCCAATTTCAATTCCGATCGATTCGATTCAATTTCAATGCCAAAACGAGCCACTCGGCGACATGGCCTTGTTATTTGCTGATTAAAACGCCCAAAACTCAAAGAGTTTGACAGTTGAATACGCAGACGGGCATTGGGAATTGCGGCCAAAATGTGTACGGTGTTCGTGCTAAAAATTATAGGCAGTTGCCCAACAGGCCAACGGTTCAACGGGCCAACTGGCGTAAAACCGCAGAAATGCATGGCTAAAAAAAAAAAACAAAAAAAGGCACAGTCCGAGACATAATGCACACACACACACAGCGTGTGAAAAGGCCGTCAGGTGCAGTGGCTTGTGGGGATTGCCACTGCCACTACCACTCCCTGGCCAGACTTTTGACCTTTTGAACTGCCACTGGAAGCGATGGAAGATCCAGCGATCCAGCGATGCATTTAACCAAACCAATTTTCCCATTAGATCCAACACTTTGCCACCGCCAGACGTCCATCGATCGGTCGATCGATCGATCGGGAGCCTACATCAATATACATATGCCTATGGCTAGGCCTTTCAGAACTTTTGCATACACTGGAACAAAAAAATAATGTTAAATAAAATATTACAAGTATAACAAACTGTTAAAATAATAATTTAAACTTGAATTATTAAAAAACAAGTGTGTTAAATAAATTGAAGTTATGGTAGACAGTTTAAAAATATGACTTATATAATACTACCATTACTACTATTTAAAAATATTAAATTATTTAATTTAGAAGTACTACTTTTACTACTATTAAAAAAATATTCAAATATTAAAACATTTCAAAAATATATTCACTATTAAAAATATAAAAAGCAATGCCTAGAAATATTTTTCTTAAAACTATCTAAATACTTGTACTTGTATTCGAATAGGTAAAGATTTCTTGATGTTTATTATATATATATATATATATATATATATTATATTATTATATATATATATATTATATTATACACCCTTATTTTATATATATATAAATTGTATAAATTGTATAAATTTTGGTTTGTCCTTTAAAATACTTTCTTCAAGAGCACTAACTTAGTTATGTGTAGGGTTTATTTCACCTTTATAACTTTAGTTTCTGATATATTATTTATATATAAAATATAAAAACATATAATATAATATATTTATATTATATATATATTATTTATTTAATTTTCAAACTATACTATATTTATTTCCCAGTGCCTTCCCCTCTGATGTTGTTGTGTGTGCGGCTAATTGATCGGTTCCAAATGGCCGATCACACGTAACGGCAGCCACATATGCTCGGGCTCAGCTCAACTCGGCTGGGATCTGGGATCCCGGAACTCTGATGGTGGCAGCCAGATGTTGATCCGGAAAGGCTATAGCTGAAAGTATCCAACAAAAGCCGATTCAATGGAGATAAGATAGAGTACTAAAAATAACACTTAATTCGTCAGGTAAAAAGAATTATTACAAATTAAATGTGGAAGTATTTGCCTATTTATTAAATTTATCTTTGCTTTTAAATGTATAATTAAAATACTTATAATAATAATAATTAAATATTTATAATATATTTTTTCAAAGAAGCCAACTTGCCATCACTGGCCTCTTCCTGGCGCAAAAAACTCTAGACAAAGACGACATTCGGCTATGCGATCGTATCACGCGATAGGCCTTAAAGGGCACCAAAAGGCACACCGATCGATCGACCGACCAGATCTGCTCCTCCCAAGACCCTGCTGGAACCCTAAGGTTAGCAACAGACCCCGACCCCTCGAACCCATTGAGGCGTCACCGGCGGGACCTGAGCTCAAAATTTTTTTGGATGAGTGAGAGCTTGTACCCCGGCAGTGGCCGCGATCTACAAATATTAGAAGTTGCTACAGACTTGGATCATTTGCGATTGAGTGAGCATTTAGGGAAGATGCTAACTGGAAGCGATTTATGTCGTTTAAAGGAATATTCTATAGATGAATAATTAAAAGAAATAATTTAAAATTTCATAAATAATATAGAATATTCCCTAAAATTGGTCGATTTTTCTGAGAAGTAAAATAAAAATATAAGCTTGCAGGTGTGACCTTTTAAGATAAAATAACTTTGATTTAAACCACGCAAGCGCAAGTGTGACCTTGCTACGGAAATATTGGTACTAATTAGCACATTTTGCACAAGCTTTTAATACAATTGTAGGAAATTATCCCAGAGAGATAAGTCAGGAAAAATAAAAAGCTAGAAGACAAATATATATATATTCAGAGCAACAATCTACTCACAAATAAATAAATTTTAATTAAATTAAAATCACTCGACAAGTCAAAATTCATTTAACTTGTCCTCCCCGGGCAAGGAGTTAATATGGTAAAAATAAACGAAACATAACCTTTGAAATATTAAGTGTCGAATGGTAAATAATGATATAGGCTTAATGGAGACTGTCACTTTGGGACAAGCTCAAAATAAGCTAGCAACGAACGTCCTCAAACGACCACTGAATAACTTCCTTAAACGATTCCCAGAAAGATCCTCTGTCAGTGGCAGGTATTCTCATCGCAATGACAGCCGCCGCCAACTCATCCCGTTTTGGGTTTTACTTTTTTTCCCCCTCACGTTTGCCGCCTCCGAAGGGTTCATTAGAAGATTGCTCGAAACGTATTGAAAACGCATTATCCTGATGGCTTAATCCTCGCGATAGAGCACACGCTCAACCCTCCCCTCCCTTGGCAGGTCTAATGCCCATCTGGCATTTGCCTTTTGGCAAATCGTTGTAATTTACGAAATTGACACTCGAAAGATTCCCGAATTGCGAGGTCAGATCCCACCCCCCTCCCCAGCAATTAAATTGTGCGGGCCCATATGGAACTGCTCGCGAGAGATCCGACTTCTGCTCAGTGAGTGGACATTCTTTTGGGGTGACAAGGGGTCAGTTCAGTGGACAATTTGTCACGGGGCAGCGTAAAAAGTGCCAATTGCAGGTCCCGTTTCGCTGCGGGGTCAGCTGGCCAGGCGTAAATTAAATCAACTCTAATGTCTTTAATTTGTTTGAGTCGTCGTCTGCGGGGCAGTCGAGTGTGCAGTGATGCGTCCGCCAAGTCAGTCAGTTAGTTACTCAGTGGCAATTCTCGATTCTGCACTGAAAGAAACATAGGAATAAGACGATATGAAGAAAAAATGAAGCAAATTTAAAGCACACATGTGTGACCAAGCAGCGGAAGCTTTGGAGTGTGACCTTGCTACAGAAAATGTGGTGAGAATTAGGTCTTCTTTTTGAAACGTTTATTAATAAAACAATTATAAATGTAATAAGTAAAGCATTATTATTTTTATGAATGCCATTCATTACCCCAATTTATTTATAAAATTTTATTTATTTTTCATTTATTAATTTTATTATTTAAGAATATATTAATATTGTTATAATATTACTTTCTTTTCTTGCACTGCTTTTCTTCCAATCGCCCAATCGAAGTCGCATGTCGTCGCTGACGCTTGGCCATAAATTTCGTATTAAATTGAGTGTTAAATGCTGGACGCAGCAGCAGCAGCAACAGCAGCCGCTAACCCCCATTCACCCCCGCCCCTGTGCAGCCGTGCACAAGGAAGGAACCCCCCTTTCCCCCTTTTTATTTATATATATATATATATACATTTCTTGTTGTCCTCTGTCTCTGTCCACAATCCGTCAGTTGAAGCCAATTTATTATGCCCGATTCCTTGATTCCCGATTCCTCGATGCCTCGATTGTTGCCTTCGTCGTTATCGTTGAATTTCTTTATTGCTTGTACAGTGTTTTTACTGTATTGTCCTTAATTCCGTTGTCCCTGCTGTTCTCATTGTCCTGCGATTTTTTTTTTGGCTAGCATTATTAATATCTTATTCTTAGGCATAAATATAAGCACAGGAAAATAATGAAAACATATGTAAAAGAGAATATTAAATAGTTTATTTGCTTATATTATTATTGCATTACAATTTTGAATTGTTTTTTAAATATATAAGAAATATTTTATATGTATTTTGAATATATCCACTAAATAAGCTAGTTAAAAAGCTTAAAGGTAATTAATGAAAACTATAGTAGGAGGCTAAACCTTTTTATTACTTGAGATATTTCTTAAACATTTTAAAAAATATCCTTTTTATTACCTAAAATATTTCTTAAAAGTTTCCAATATTAATTCTTGTATTTATATATACTCACATTTCCCCTAATTGACTTAATAATTCGAGCTTAAAATTCTCCTAATGTGATTTAAGTTAGCAGACACAGACATCCATGAGCCATCTTAATTGTTGTTTTAAGCCTCCTAATTAGACTGCAATCAGGTAAAGTTTAGGTGAACACTTTGGCTAAAATGGCTAAAAGCCCCTGGAACTTGGCTTGTTGGTTGTAAGTGAACTGAGATGCCAATGCCAGGGACACAATGCACATTAATTGAAATAATTATTGCAGATTTAATTGAGTTCACACAAAAGCCCTAAGAGCCTACTGAGTGCCGGCAAAAGAACATTTTAGTGGGTGTTTTCGGGTGATGTTCAAGTAATTAAAATAGGCTTTAGAGCCAGCCATAGTTGTAAATTAATTTTAGTACGAATTTTCTTGGTAAGTTATGTAAGTTGAGAGTAGAGGTCTTTGTTGAAGTAAATAATATGCCTAAACCTAATTTGGCAACAATAAATACAAACTTTTGTAGTAAAAGTTTAGCTAGAGTCTTTTCCATGAGGCAAACAATTTTTCAAGGCAAATAAATACCTTTTTCCTGGCTCCTCTCCTCTTCACAAAAATAACTGGCTCGGGTAATTTTTCAAAACCAGTAAGTGCGAAGCGTTTAGAATTTGTTTTCTTATTTTTTCTTTTATTTTTTTTTTCAGAGCATTTTCTCCTCTGTAAAAGGCCAAAGGAATTTGTGAATGCAATTGCAGCTCTAGGCTGGAGACACCTTTATCCCCTAGACTGATGGAGATGTCTGCATGCATGCCTCAATCTCAATTTCCTGGCCGAAGCAGATGCAGATGCTGTCCGGGAATTGGCAGCGCCAATTGCCGATTGCTGACGACACCCAATAAACTGGCGGCCAATTACTCCGGGGTCCACTTGGAAGTTAGAGGAAAGCAGAAGTTGGAGGAGATCAGAAGCTGGAGGAGAAGTTAGAGGAGAGGACAAGTTAACAATCCACCAGCAAGTCGGCGTAATTTCCCACAAAAGTATTTGAATGTCGTGTAAAGTGTTAAATTGTTTTACATTTTTTTCTTCTTGCAGCAGCAGCCGTCGCAGAGCAACGCGTCGGGTCAGCCAGCCACATAAATTGCCGCAGCAATGCGATAATTTGCATAAAATATGCACACAAGGGATATTGGCTGTGACTTGGCCAGGGGATTTCGGGATTCTTTTTGGTTTTGGTTGAACAAAATTTGCAATACGCCGCTTGAACTTTGCCGCAGTCGGGTGTCGATTGGAATTTTAAACGGAGCATTGACAATAAAGTCTGCCAGGGACTCTCCAGGACTCGGGGACGCTCGGACTCTGGGACTTGCGGACTCTCAAACACTGAGTCTCTCCACTTTATTGACAACAATCCCTGGCAGTCGGTAGTCGCCAGTCGGCGGCAGTCCTCCTTTTTCCTATTGTTCCTTTGTCTGCAAACTCCCTGGACTCGTTGCCAATGGGGCTTTTTTTTCGGATGACCAAGTGCCCGGAGCTCGATGATCACGGGTCGAATCGATTACTTGATTGAGATTTGCAGGCTTCGGAAACGCTTGGCTCAGTGAACTTGAGGCAATGGAAAAGCTAAATAAGATTTGTTTAATTATTATTATTAGTGTTTAGTTATTTGTAATTCCTTTTAATATACAATTTTATGTTTAATTATTATTATTAGTATTTAGTTATTTGGCATCAATTGTGATAAAAATTGTTTGTCTGTTTATTTTATATACAAAATTATACAAGTTTACTTGCCAGAGAACAGGCAAAAGCGGTGGTATGGCTTATAGGAAATATAATTTATATAATTTGTATCAGTAGAATGTCTTTCGAGATGTCTGAGGATGTGTTTTTAATATATTTATATTTATTTACTCATTTATCAGTATCTTATTAATTTTTAGTTAATTTTGTACCTTAATTGATCTGTTTATTTATGTGTTCATTTGTTTATTCATTTGTCTATTTTTTTGGTATTCTGGCAATTGCACAAACTTTAGACTTATAAAAATTATTTTATAACTCCAAAATTAATAATTATTTTGTAGGTTTCAATGTTAATCTTTTTTATTAAAAAAAAAAATATATATATAAAGGTAAGTAACACGATCTTATTAGCCCTGTAAACCACCTGCCTTATTTATTGATTTGATTATAAAAAAGTACCTGCAGCTCAATCCTGCTAAACTGGAATCGATCGATGGAGTCCCCCGTTTTTTCTCCTTCAGCGCCCCCTTGAATCCCCCCCTCCCCCACCGCCCCTGAAACATTCGCAATCGACACGAAAATCGCAGCACAAAAAGTCAAATCAATCAAAGTGACGACAACGGCGCAGACGAAATTGCTATGCAAGTGGAACACTGGCTCAGTTTAAGGGGAGAGCTTTCCACCAGGGGGGCGGCAGGGGGTATGGGGGTGTCCCATAGGCGGTTGGGAGGGGGCTCTGGTAAAAGGAATGGGATTGTAGCTGCCGCAAAATGTCAACTGGCTTTGCATATGGAAATTGGATAATGGCAGCGTCCGTCAGTCAGTCAGTCAGCAAGTCCAGCGAATGTCCACCGTTCGTTCACTCATTTCGATGGCTCGTTCTGAAAGGTGCACTGGCAGAAAATATATATAAATTATAGTTATAAGAAATACTATAACAAATTAAGGGGGAACTTGGTAAAATAAGCAGGAGAAGTAAAACTAGTAAGTGGGAAAAGGACAAGGCATGACTTTCTATCTTCTAAAAAATGTTTATGGAATTAATCGGCTTCTAAAACGTTGATTTAATAATAAATTAAATATAAACTTAACTTAAAATAAACTTTAATTAATATTAAACTAAGAAACTAAGTTTCCCTTAAATACATATTGATATTAAAGGGATTTTTTCAGGTATTTATTGTAGGAATGTTGCTAATAGTTCTCCAGAAAATAACCTCTCGTATCTAAATGAGTAATTTCCTAATTTTCCTAGTGTAAGTCTAGGCAAATAGGGGCGGGGACAGGGTGGCGTTGGGGCGGACCTCAGCAATTTACCGCAAATAGAGTTCCGCCAAACTGCAGGCTCAGATATCGGGCCACCACACATCACATCCCATCGCATCCCCATCATCTTGTCATCTTTTGGCAGTCGCTCGTCGAATGTGGAAAATGTTTTTCGTTAATAAGTAAATGGATCGATGGCTGCCACCAGTCGGAGGGGGAAAAAGGGAAATTCTAGGGGAAATATACGGACATTGGGGTTTCATTCTGTCTTTGATTCTGGCAAATACAATGGCACACCAAGCGGCACCGCATTATTTTCGGCTCTTTTGCGGCTTGCCACCGAATTGTCCGTTAACTGATTTTCAAATTTGCGCCCCCCTTTTTTTCGAGCTCAAAACTGAACTCCCTTTCATGGCGATGTGCCACCGCACCTATGTCACAGCTCAGTGGCAAATATACCCCAATATCTGGCTTAGAAAAGAGGCTAATACCCTGTAAAGTGGCCTTATTAGAACAGGGAAAATTATATATATAAAGTAAGCTGCTGCTCCTGTCAAAGATATTGTGCGATCTTCTGTGCGATTTATTTTTGCCAAAAGCTCCGCATTAAACTTTCATCGATCATTCTTTCAGAAATTCGTTTTCTCCTTTGGGATTTTTCGGTAACTCACTTCCGGCCTCTCCGGCTCGAACTTCGGGCTCGGGTTCGCGTTCAAACAAAAGCAATTTAATCGAGCATGACTTTTGGTTAAAACTTGTAGAGCAACGCCTACGGATGCCGGATGTAGGGAATTTTAATTTGTCGCGTCGTTTAAACGCGAGCAGCGCCCAAATCGATGGCAACCCTTTAACGCCGTCGTAACGCAGCCATTGAAGCGTTACCCAAACCCCACCATAAAAAAGAATAAATAAAAATAAAAATAAAAATAAAACCACCGCCATGGCCACGCCTACAGCCGCCTACGTTCGTTCGATTTCGGCAGCATTGGGTTTTTCACTCGACTTTCTATGGGTATATTTTTTACTCCAAATACCCCGTTAAATCGTAGTGGAAAGGAGTGTATGATTTTTGGGAACTATAAGTTATTAATTTTGGTAGTAAAGGTTTCTCCTTTTTGTTCTATATATATTTGATTACACATCCATTCTTATTTATGTAAATTTGATCATTCATTTATTTATTCGTTCATTCATCTAGTTTATATTAATTTGTTTGTTAATTTTTCCATACAATTTATAAGAAAAAAATATACAAACCTATTAGAATCTATTATTTATTTATCTATTTATTAGCATTATTTTTTGCTGATAAATTGCAACCGGGTATTTTTATAGTTGCCACTCTCCAATATATATTTTATTCTCAACATTTTTTGTTTTTAATCGTTTGGGTGGTTTTTATTAGGCCGCTTGTCTCCGTCTCCAACTTCTGTCTGTGCGCATTATTTATGGTCGCGCATTTGCATTTTGATGGTTGCACACACACACACACACAGAGAAAAGCATACTCGCACACATAGGACATCCTCTTACTTCCCCTTAACCACTTTTTTCGCCAGCACTGTCAACCCTTTTTCGAGCCACAGCACAGGTGGCAGTGTGAGCTCTTTTTACGACCGCTGCTGCGGAAAAATTGAAAACAAATTTCCACGTATCGATAGCTGCTTCTCGAAATCAAACGAAATTGACCAAAAGCGCGCGGGTTGCGCGTAAAAGGATAATCGCTAAAGGGGGGAAATTGAGCTAATAAAATCGCCTAATTCAAATTTAGCGGTCTATTTTTGAATGTTGTTTTCTTTTTTTCATTTGTTGTTTTCATATGTTGTTAATAACAATAGATGCTATTATTTTTCACAATTTTGACGATGAAATTTATATCATATTTAAATTTGTTTTTTAAATGAAAAAATTTTTATTGTTGCCGCACATTGCTAGATCGATTCGACAGAAATTATCATTGTATAAGTAAAGGAGCCATTTGCGATGGTTTATATATATTCTTGATCAGCATCATCAGCCGAATCGATCTATCAATGTGCGGCAACAATAAAAAATTTTTCATTTCCAAAAAACATTAAGGGGTTACATCGTCAAAATTGCAAAAAAAAAAAATTTTAGACCATCTATGGCGCGAAATTATCCTTTTATAAGTAAAGCAGCCATTTGCGACCCTATAAACCATATATATTCTTGATCAGCATAATCAGCCGCATCGATCTAGCAAAATGCGGCAATAATAAAAATTGTTCATTTAAAAAAAAAAATTAAGGGGTTACATCGTCAAAATTGCGAAAAAAATTTTAGACCATCTATGGCGCGAAATAATCATTTTATAAGTAAAGGAGCCATTTGCAACCCTATAAACCATATATATTCTTGATCAGCATAATCAACCGAGTCGCTCTAGCAATGTGCGGCAACAATAAAAATTTTTTCATTAAAAAAAAAAAAATTAAGGGGTTACATCGTCAAAATTGCGAAAAAAATTTTAGACCATCTATGGCGCGAAATGATCATTTTATAAGTAAAGGAGCCACTTGCGACCTATAAACCATATATAATCTTGATCAGCATAATCAGCCGAGTCGCTCTAGCAATGTGCGGCAACAATAAAATTTTTTTCATTAAAAACAAGAAAGGAAGCTAACTTCGGCGTGCCGAAGTTTAAATACCCTTGCAGTAATTAGAAGAAGAAGAAGATGAAGAAGAAGAAAAATGTTCTGACTTTTTCGCTTTCTCGGGTACTGTCATTAAATAAATGTTGCTGGCGAAAAATGTTGCAAGCAACAAAGGCAAACAGATATATATATTTCTATGGCAGCTATATGATATAGTGGTCCGATTTTGATAAAATTAAAACCGAAATTCTGGAATAATACAAAATGGCCATGCCTCAAATTTTATGAAAATATGCGGAAAATTGGCTTAGTTAGATTTTTTTCTCAAAATTTTCCGATCGGTCCTATAGCAGCTATATGATATAGTTGTCCGATTTTGATATAATTAAAACCGAAATTCCAAATGGTCAGATTTAAAATTTTATGCAAATATTTTAAAAATTGACTCAGGTATAATTTTTTTAATTAAAGTTTAACGATCGTTCCTATGGCAGCTATATGATATAGTCGTCCGATCCGGCCGGTTCCGACTTATATAGTAGTGAGAGCATATAGAAGACTATTTACAAAGTTTCATTCAGATAGCTTCAAAACTGAGGGACTAGTTTGCGTAGAAACGGACGGACAGACGGACAGACGGACAGACGGACAGACGGACAGACGGACATGGCTAGATCGACTCGGCTGTTGATGCTGATCAAGAATATATATACTTTATAGGGTCGGAAATGTCTCCTTCACTGCGTTGCAAACTTCTGACTAAAATTATAATACCCTGAAAGGGTATAAAAAAAAATTAAGGGGTTACATCGTCAAAATTGCGAAAAAAATTTGAGACCATCTATGGCGCGAAATGATCATTTTATAAGTAAAGGAGCCATTTGCAACTTTATAAACCATATATATTCTTGAGCAGCATCATCAGCCGAATCGATTTAGCGATGTGCGAAAATAGTACAAATTTTTCATTTAAAAAAAAAATTGTCAAAATTGCGAAAAAAATTTTAGACCATCTAAAGGAGCCATTTGCGACCCTATAAACCATAAATATTTTTGATCAGCATCATCAGCCGAATCGATCTAGCGATGTGGGGCAACAATAAAAATTTTTTCATTTTTCAAAATAAATTTAAGGGGTTACATCGTCAAAATTGCGAAAAAAAATTTTAGACCCTATAAATAATTATATTTATTACATTCTAAATACTAACTTACATCAGTACTCTAAATGGAGAGCGAACAATTTTATTTCATTCAGTATTGCACAGATCTGAGCGAGGAACTGGGGGATTATCTTTTGTATATAATAATTTCAAACGTAGATAGCCTTCCTAAACTAAAAACGTTAATACTAACCCACTAAGTACGCATGCAAGCAAACAATCTGGCAGCACGCCAGTAGTTACTTCCTCGAATTCCTTTTCTATATTTTCATCTTTCGCGCCTACTAACACCTAACACGAACAAGCACGTGCTTGGTGTCATACGGGCCACTTGAGTGTACTGATCGTAGTGCATCAACGTCCAAGAAAAAAAAAAAAAAAATGATTGTAAACAATGGGGCAGCATCCCCCAGAGGAGGAGCACCCCAGTCGGACTGAATCAGCAAACATCAGTGGGCCGCCGTGAAGCCAAGTCAAGTGAATCATCGCCACCATGTGCATCATCATCATCATCATCATCATCATCATCATCATCATGTTGTCAACAGTTTTTGGGCTTTTGTTGTCCACAAATCAAAGCTCGGCGAAGCCAAACTGACAGGACTCGACGGTGGTGGGGAATCGGAATCGGAATTGAAATGGAATCGGGGTCTGAGTCTGAATCTGAATCGGAGTTGGAGTCGGAATGCCTTGTTGACAAGTTGAGCATTTTAATTGCTGCCGTGCGGCCAAAACAACAGGGTTAAAGGTGGGGCAGCCGGCGGGTTAAGGGTGCTGCCGGCCGTGCTGCACGCAAAGAGTCAACTTCCTGTGCGTATCCACAAAATGCGCTAACTAATCAAATATGCATAACAAACTTGAGCCGCGGCACGGCGAACGCGCCACCCCTTTTTGGTTGGGCCACAAACGCACGCAATGTCTACGCACCGTCAAGGGGTTAAAACCAGGACATTGCCAGAGTTGCCAAATGTCCTAGCCAAAGAGTTTCAATAAATATTTGCTCTGATTTTGTTGTCCCTGTGGGGGGATTTTAAATCAGTTTTAAGCAATGATATTTAGCATGTCTCTAGCCTTTCTCTCTAGCCATCTTTTCAGCACAATTTTTTAATTGATTTTATTTACTGAAAAAAAAGAAAATAAATTATATAAAGGTTATAATACAGCTATAACTAATATATGCTTTATTTTTCCAAGGTTTTGGTTTAAAAATAAAAGAAACTTTAGATATTCCTTAGACATGCTTCATTTACATTTAAAATTTTTACTGACACATTTTTAGAAATAACCCAATAATAAGTCCTGCCATAAAATAGCCAAACTGTCAACTTTGAAACCAGAACAATACGAAACGAAAAGGCATTTCGTCGATTTAACCCAATGTCGATTTGCTGCTAAATTATTGCTGCTCGTTGTCGTTGTCGCTGCGACTTCTGCTGTGACTTCTCTAACCCGTAAAACTATTATTATGATCATTATGGCAGCGGCCCTGTATCCCCCGTATCCGTATCCGTATTGACACGCACTTTGACGCACTCACCTCCCCACCCCACCCCACCTCACCTCACCATCCGCCTCATAAATGTTTTGGCAATAAAGCCCAAGTTATGATAATGCCAATTCATGTTTAGTGGCGGAGATATCTAAATATTTATGCCGGCGTGTTTGCATGTTCGCTGTTGGTACCAATGACGTGCAGAAAGCGTCAACGGGAAGAGTGATGGATGGATGGATGGATGGCTGGCCTGTCCGGGGTATCAGCAGGTGGGACATGTACAATCTTCTCGGCCAGATAAGTCTCGCATCATCCTCGTGGCCAGAAACTTGCACTTTTCTTATTGGGAAAAGTTAAAAGTTGCACGTTTACAAGGAGCACTCGATTAAGGACTTGTGGCCAAGTTCGAAACGTGCTGAAAACAGGCAAAAAAGTTAATATTTACTCAAACTAGAAGGTATATCCCCCCTAAAAGGTAACACATTTGTCCTTGTAGTTTGCTGCTCGCCCATTATGATTAAAATATAAGCCTTCTAATATTTGTTTTTTAACTTTATTTACCACTTTTGCTGGCACATGTTCAGACCTGTGATGCGGGTTGGCCGGGGGAGGGGGTATGGATTATTGTTGTTGTCAACATCGACATAACCCTTTTGTTGAACAGTTGGCGGAACGACACACTGGCGGTGGTGACACCGGCGACAGCGGCGGCGGCGGCAATTAATAATACGTAATTTATGATCCGCATTCAATTCTATTTGACTTTGCGGCCCAAAAAAAAAAAACACTCGAGCCAACGCTGAAAGGGTTAAGGGAACCGCACTTAAACGCCTTTTCTAGTGAAGCGTTACATTTTACAGCCGCTGGCAGTCAGCCGTAACGCCTGCCCCCAACCTCACTCTCACTCTAAACCCTTTAGATCTGAATATATATGTGTATATAATGTGTATATGTGCCAGTATATATACCAATTCTGATGCAGAGTGTTATCCTTATCCCCTGAGCTAATCCGGCATTCGTGCCAAATTCTATTAGCCAAGTTAAAAGCACTGCTTAACGCTTGGCTTATCGCCGCTTGGTTAATCCCAAAAAAAAACGCCCAAGGTGCAGGCAAAGTTTTTTATTAAATTAAAAAATGATACACCTACCGATAAGCGGAACAGCAAAAAGGCTCGTGCAATAAGGATTAAAAAAGGGTTCTTAATGGCAGTTAAGTGCTTTTTCCTGGCAATTTTGCAATTCAATAAATACTAAAAGATTGAGCTTGGAATTTGGAATATTAAAAAGGAGTTTTTGAAAATCTTTCAGTGAAGTTAAACTTTATTTGGTATATTAATTTTGGATCTAAAGTATATATATATTCATGTAGAATGAACTTCCTTTTTAAATACCTAAATTCTACATTTTTCTATTCACATTTAAGTCACAACTCCAGCTTACTTTGAAAGCTTATAGTTACTTTTTTTTTTAAATATATTCAACTAACATAATGTTTATTTTTTTAATTTAATATAAAGAAATTGAAAAGCTTCTTTATAAAATATAACCTGGCAATTGATTAGTAGGTTATATAAAAATTATCACTGATTTAGAACTTTATAAGGAATGTTTAGCTATCAAACTTAAAGACTGAAGCATGAAAGCGGTAAGAATACCTAAAATAATAAAATTTGATCTTGTGCTTGTTATGCTTTCTTACTTCTGGCAGAGTGCTTAAGCTCTCACTTCGATGAATAAAATATAATGGAAATGAGAAATAAAATAAAAATGAAAAATATAATAAACATGAAAAATATAATGAAAATTAAAAATATAATAAAAATAAAAAATCGAATGAAAAGGACGCTGCCCAGTGCCCAGTCCTGCTTTATAGCTCCCTTACAGCATTACAAAACGTTCAAAATAAATTACATTTTATGCTAATATTTATCCATAAACCTTTCAATACTTGCTTTACTTTCATTTCCAAAATAAAAACCAAATGAAAATCATTCTCTGAAACCAGCACAATAAATTTAAGGCAGACAGTAAATCCCCGGCTTTGGGCATCGCCTGGCAACCCCATCGGGGGGATGAGCACTGCAAGTGTGTGGGATATCATCGCCAGCGAGCAGTTAATTATGACACGCACTGTTTGCTCACCGCACCGCTGTTGCTATTTATTTATGCATTTTATTTAATATTCCCAGTAGCGCTGCTCATTTAAGTTGGGCGGAATGGGGGCTGGCCAGGGTCCATGTCCAGCCACCAGACAGCAAACAATATAAGCCGAAATAATGTCTGAATATATATTATATTCAAATACAAGAAAAAAAACCTCTATACAAATATAGAGGCAAGCACAGAACAGTAAAAAAAAAACGAGAACAAATAAACAGGAAAACTAATGAAACACGAAATGCCTTTGATTGCATGTTTGCTTCCCCCATTAATATTATTTTGTTGCAAAAATATACACTTGTTGTTGTTTTTTTTTTTTAGTAATAATTTTTATTTAATTTCCTTTGTTTTGTTGTTGTTTAATTAATTTTATATATAATTGCAGTGACATGAGGTGTTGTTGCTTCTTCATTAATTTTATCCATATACATGTACATATATATTTTTAATAAATATATATATATATATTATTATACATATATATATCCTTTCGTACATATACATATATCGAATTTGTTGTTGTTGTTCTTGTTGTTGTGGTTGGTTGTTGTTGGTTGTAGGTTGATGTTCGGGTTGTTGTTTGTTTGCCTTTTGTTTAAATTTAATTAACTATAATTAATATTGCTTTTGCGTATAATTCATTTTCAAAAAACAGCTAAACCAACAGAAAAAAAAATACATATATATATTTTTAAATATATATATAAATTCTTATGACGATGCAGGTGATGATGATGATGTTGATGATGATGATGATGATGCAGGTGATGTTGTTGTTGTGGTTGTTACAAGGAAAAACAAATTGCTACGGAAATTTATGTTAAACTTTAATCTTTCTTTTTTTGTAATAATTTTATGTGAATTTTCTTGTGTGTTATTTCTTCTCTTTTTTTTATATATATTCCCATTTATTCTGCATGTGAGTGTGTGTGAGTGGGGGGTGTGTGCGAGTGTGTGTGTGTGTGTGTGGGGTAAGATGTCTGTTAGCTGCGTCTTTGTCGCTCTCTCTTAACTTATGCGAGGAACATGCGTTGAATTCAACTTTTCTTTTCATTTTTTTTCTTCATTTTATTCGCTTTTCTGAAATCATTTTGTTTAACTTATGCGAGTGTAAAAAAAAAAAAAAATTGATACTTTAAGGCTAAGAAAAAAATTATATTTTTTTATGCATACACATTACAGTTTATATATATAGTATTGGTATATATTTATATATATTTTTTTTATAATGTATTTCAACACACACAGAACTCGTCGTGCCCTAATTTTTAGCATCTCAGGGGTATTCCTTTTAGTTTAACGAGATTAAAATAAAAATACTAAAAAAAAAATATTATTTTGTTCTTTGGTTTTAGAACTTAAATATACGAAAAAAAACTCATAAAAATAATGCAGGAAAAGAATAGAGTTAAATTAGGAAAACTCAAGTTCTCTGGGGGGGTTTTTCTTTTTTCTAAGCATTTTCCTTCACTGGTGAGGTGTGTTTAGGGGGTGTGTGGTGTGTGGTGAGTGTGGTGTGTGGTGAGTGTGGTGTGTGCCGTGTGTTTCTGCTGTTTTGTGGCTGAGTGTTTACGGTATCTTGGTACTTAGAAGCTACATAAATTACTTTAAATATATATATTCATATATATATATTCATTCCATATATATTTCTATGCATATAGGTTTTTTTTTATTTACGTTTACTAATAAAAAAAAATGTTTCATCCACCTAAGACTAAGAAAAAAAATTGCATTTATTTTGTTTTCATTTTCAGATTTGTTTTTTGTTTTTCTTTCTTTTTTTCGGTATTTTTTTTAATGCTTTTTTTTGTGTCTTGTATTATATTTTATAATTGTTTTTAATGTCCAGCTTTTGTGGGTTGTTCTTTCCTTCCTTTTTACTTTGTTTTTCTTTTTTACGTTTTACTAAGTTTACTTTCCAGTTTTTTGCATTTTTTGTTTTTCTTTTAATATATATATATATGTGTTCTATTTTTGTTATATATATAAAGAGGCGCCATCTTTGATGTTGCTATTTCCCATTGTTTAATATAAATATATGTACATATACATATATATTTTTGCGGGGTAGGGTGTGTGTGTAGATGTGTGATATATAAAGTATATATATGTATATATAGATTTGTGTGAGGCAAGGCTATAATCCCCCTACACTCGTTCCTATTTCCAAGGAAATCAAGCTTTGCAACTACCCCTCTCTTCTGACTCTTTTGACTTCTTCTTCTTGCCCCCTCTTATTTCTCTCAGTGTGGCCCTGCTTAGACCCGAAGACTTGGCGGAATTCTACAGAGGAGAGAGAGGTTAGGACACAAAAAAAATCGTACTTTTACCGCTGTCTTCGGGCTTAGCAAAGGGCTTAAATATATATATATATAGAGAGAGTTATGCTACAAATGTTTTGTTGGGCGCTTAGCCCTCCGCCAGCTAATCTCCGCCAGCTATTTACAGTCACACACACACAGAGCTTAGACGACCACCAGCACGACGGGCTGATGATGGGGCGGCGGCGGCGGCGGCGGCGGGCCATGATCGACGACGAGGGGCTAGAGGCTAATGCGCTGATCCGTTCCCGGTCAGACGTCAACGTCCAGATCCAGATCAATTACCGAGCTGCGATCTTCGTCCGGATCCTCACCGGCCTCCTCCTGCTCATCGATGTCCTCCTCCAGCTCCAGGTCCAGCTCCAGGCTGCCTCTTCCTCCGCCGCCGCCTCCATCATCGCAGTCGGAGCGGCCGTCCAGTAATTGTCACTGATCCGTACCGCCCGCCGTGGTGCCATGGTGCGGATGCGAGTGGTGAGCATGTGTATGTGGATGCTGGTGCGGATGCGGGTGCTGCGGCGGCTGCTGTTGCTGCTGCTGCTGCTGCTGCTGTTGGTGATGATGATGCGCCTGGGTGTGATGGTGGGCCGCCTCCTCGGCAAGCTGAAGTGCCGCCGCCGCTGCTGCCGCCGCTGCACTGCCATTGTGCTGCACCTCCAGACCATTGACCATCTTCTCCATGCTCTTCAGCTCCGACGGCGAGTTCTGCGACTGGGCAGCGCCCCGCTGCTGCTGCTGCTTCATCAGCGAGGGCGGTGTGGTGGGCGACATCGAAATGGGACGCGTCGGCGGCGAATGGGAGGCAGGCCGGGGCCTAGGACTTGAGCTAAGACTCCGCGGTTCCAGACCCTGGCCAGGTGGTGCTCCACCGCCCTCGCCCGATCGATTGGCATTCGAACCCGGGGTGACAGCATCAAAGGCCGAGCCCAGGCTGCCCGGCAAGCTGTACGGCGAAAAGCGATGACTCTTCAGACCCTGCAACGGCGACACCGGCGTATGTCCCGCCGCCGCATAGGCATGTCCAAACAGTGCCGGATGCTGGGCGGCCAGCGCCAGCTGGGCATTGAAAAGCAGACCGGGATTGAGTCCGGCCGGACTCATTGCGGCCGCCGCGGCCGGATTGTGCAGCAGGCCGAGATGCGGCGGCGGGTAAAGGCCGTGCGGATACAGGTAAGGCAACAGGTGCGGCGACGGATGGATGGGCGGACCCACAGAGATGTTCGGTGACGGATAGCTGCCGCCGCCACCGCCGCCGCCGCCGGGATTTAGGCCAGCCGCTGCCGCTGCCGCAGCGGCACCCACCGCCTCCTTGGGACTGCCCGTCGAGGTGGGGCGAAAGGCACCGCCGGTGCTGCCGCCGACGCTTTCCGAGCAGCTCGAGTCGCTGCCATCGCGCTCCACATCAGCGTCGGCCTGGAGGCGTCTCCTCAGGGCCTCCTCCGCGCTGGCATTTGCCGCTGCGGCCGCAGCATGTTCCCCAGCGCCGGCTCCAGCTCCGGCCAGATGATTGAACCAGGCGGCCAGTGCTATAAATATATTCAGATGAAGAAAATAGAGAAAAGCAAGACAGGTAATTAGTTAAGGCTTTGAACCTCAAGATGGGGACTATCTTCCCTTCTTATTCCAAGGACTACTCACCGGAGTGCTGGTGGGCGTGCATCTGTTGCAGCGAATGGCTGAGCGGCAGAAGCGGACTCTGCGGCGGCCCCACGACATCGAGCAGCTTGTCCTCGTCGTCCTGTTGGTTGTCCAGCAGCGCCGCATGCGGATGCAGGTGGGGCGGACGGCCGGCATGGCCCAGGTGGAGCGGTGCCCGCGAGCTGCTCACGTGCGTCGGATTGAGCTTGTCCGAATCGGACCCTCGGTTCGACATCAGCGCCTGCCTGTAACAACAGTTGTACGAGAGGCGGGGGCCACAAATTAGAACATCCAATTGTCAGGGTTGAAAGGGGAATATCCCGTGGATATAGCGAAATAAATGTATATTTTTGGAGGAGATAATGCACATAGATACAAGTGGGTTATAAGATATACTCTGTATTTAAGGGGTAAAGGGATTAAGTTTAGATCTCTTTATAAACTTGCAGATACAAATTGTATATCTTTCTGGCTATCCATCTAAGCATTTATTTACTAGCGAATTTATTTAGAAATTTATAAAGCTATCTTTTTATATATTATCTAACCCAACAATTTCTACAGGTATCTATAAATCCTTATATTTATACAACTATCCATTAACCTATCTCTCAAGATATCCATATATTTTTCCATCTGTCTTTCATATTGATTTAAATTGTGCATCTTTTTATCTATCTATCCATCTATATACACTTAAGAATTTATTTAAATATCTGTAAATCGATATATATATATATATCATCTAAGTATCTAAGTACCTAACAATTTTTATAGGTATCTATAAATCTATCTATTTATATAACTATCCATATACCTTTCCCCTAAAATATACATATTTATATCTGTCTTTCTATATATCTTAATATTTTTCTACATTTCCAACTCTCTATCTAAATTACAAACTTGCACAAACAATACAATATACATAAATATACATATCTTTCTATTAATCAAATAACCATTTAAAAAACTACCTTTTATTCTATATTTTGTTCTGTCTTCTCTGCCTTCCTATTCATCTTACCTAATTTGTTATTTCTATCCCTATATATATCTATTTATCTATCTTTCTTCTCTTTATTTAGATGTGTCTAAAAATTAGAAACTTGCATATACAATATATGTATCTTTATACTACTCTATTCATATACCTTTCTATATATCTATTTATTTTTACTGTTATCTATATACCTAATACAAAATATATTTATTTCCCTATCTGTCTGTCTATCTATCTATGCTTTAAGCTTTCTATCTTATTTTTTCTTCTTGTTATTTTCTCTGTCTTTATATATATTAGAAGCTTGCAGATACATATTATGTATTTTTTATGTTTATCTATAAATCTGTTTATTTATATGACTATTTATTTATATATGAATTTCTATCTATATTCCCTTTAACCTTTCTTTATAACTATCTCTCGCTTATCTTGCGCATTTTTATATCTTTTCATAGTTTTAATTATATATATTTAATTGTATATCTTAAACTATATATTTTAACTATATATACTTATATATCCAAATATCTTTCTCTCTAACTTTTCATCTATTATTTATGTATCTTTCTATGTACCCATTCTTTACAACTATTCTCTCTATGAAAATATATATTTTCCCATCTATCACTCTACCTTACTGTGTATTTTTATAGCTTTTTTAGACATCTATCTATATATTTCTCTTACCGTTCAATCTACCAATATTCCCACCTATCCTTCACCTATCTATAAATATATATATTATTTGACTAGTTTCCACAACACCTAATCGGCTCTAACAAAATCAATCCACTTTCGCCGACAATTTGGACGTGAGGCCGCATTTGTTTTCCCCGATTTGCCAGCGCAATGGAATATTGCGTTAAGGATCAGGGCCAAGCTTTGATAATATTGTTGGTAACCTGAAATATCTGCTAAATGATAAACCAGCGCTGGCGGCTGTCAGTCTCCGCCGCCACATGGGATCCCATCAGCCATTACCCATCACCCATCATCGGACCGGTGAACCTTAATTGAAATGTAACAATGCGAGGCGGAAACGGGGCAGGAGCAAGGACGACCTAAAGTGTGCGAGTGTCTGTGTGTGTGGTGTGGTGTGGTGTGTGTCTGCGGCTGACAATGAAATTGAAAAATAATTCAAAACACGTTAGTGTAATTTAGTGTCTGCTGCTGGCCTGCCCCGGTCTGGCGGCCAGCATTTTCCATTTCAATTTTCCTTATTTTTCACACATCAAAGCCGGGCGCTGCTTCGCAAATTGGGCAATTTCAGCCCACACACACACACACTCGGGTGTTGTGTGTATCATTATCACAGCAACCACACCCACAGCACACCACCCCCTTTCCACGGTGGGAAGGGGAAGAAAAAAAACAGAAGAAACCACGGAAAATCCACCCATGGGCTGGCATTGCGCCAAGGGCGTCTTCTTTTACACTTAACTGTTTTTCCACCTGCCCTGGTAGTGTGTGTGTGTGTGGTGTGCGGTATGTGTGTGAGCCTAATTTAATAGCAAATCAATTTGTGTTAATCCAGCCAACGTATCTGGACCCACCCACCTTGACTACAAAGACGCCAAGGAGGACGTGCCAGGAGCGGCAAAGGTGCGGTGATAAGGCCCGAATTTCTTTGGGGAAACACTTAAAAGAGTGCACAAAAAATATATAATAATATATTTTAACCAATGTATTTTAAAAAATATAATATGCCTTACTTTAAATAATAATAAACTACCTCAAAGATTCTTTAAATCCTACTTTCTAAAGCCTTTACAAATAAGATTTTTAATGTGAATATATGAAATTCTTAGATATCAAAATTCCCTTTTAATCATTTTAAATATTTACATATTTTTAACTGTGGTTATAAGCCGTGCTTTCAAAATTCATTTTACTAATATTCAGTATTTTCTTTCATATTTGTTATTTTATATTAATCTCTGCAATTATTGTTAAACTCTCAAAACGAGTATTTTATAATGCAAGAAACTTCTAGATATTAAAATTTCCTTTTTAGGTCTATTTCAAATATTTACTTGTTAATAAAAACCAGAGCAACACTCTACCAAAATATGTTTTTGGAATATTCCAAAATATTTAATTATTCATATTTATATTAAAAAAAAAAAACAAATTTAAATTTAAATAAATTTAATTTAAATATATTTTCCATTTTAACAACTTAAAATTCTGTCCCAAAAATTTAAAAAACCTTTTAATACAATGTTTAATAGCAATAACCTTTTTGCTAATATTTAAAAACAGGAATTGTAAGAGCAACAAATTCCTAGATAATACTACTTTCTATCAAGATTAATAAAAATATTAATTAGTTGCTATAAACCACTTGAATTATTTTAATTAATTTATATAATTTTTAAAACCCTATTAAATACAATATAAAACGTGCAGAAACTTGGACATATAAAAATTATCTTAAATGACTTTTTAAAATATGTTTTTTTATTAGAAACATTTGAATTATATATTTTAAGAAACAACAAAAATATATACTTTTAATAATCAATAATATCTGTTTAATATTTGTATATTTTTTTTATACAATTAAATCCTGGGAAAATCCTTTTGTTTTATAGATTTATAAATTCTATTAAATATGTCTAGAATTTTGGAGAAATTGTTATTTAAAATTTGTAAAGTATTACAATATTTTTCCTATTAAATAATATTTTTTAGATATTTTGCAGAGACTGCAAAAATACATTATTATAATATTCAATATTTAATTTGTAATATGTCTTTCTAGTTTTCCCTAACAGGACACTCCGCTCCTGTGACTCCCATGCAGCGGGCCCATAACATTTCGACCCAAAGACGTTTATCTATTGCCCTTTTGCCTTCCATTGTAAGCTCTTTCTCTGTGTCTGTCTGTGAGTGGAACGCCCTGGCAAAAAGGGAGTTCCCTTTAATTTTTCCTCCTTATTTTCTCTATATATTTATTTCTTTTCTTTTTTTGGAGGGGGTGTTTCGCTGAAATTGCACTGTTTGGTGTGTGTGCTTTGTAATTTTTGAATTACGCCTGAATTTGCGGCTTAAACAGCCCACGCACGCCCACTTTTAGAAGCGGACCGGCGGAGGAGAGGTCGCATCTATTGTCAACTAACGCCTAGGGAAAAAGGGGATTTTTATCTACAAATATATATTTATACAAATATATATATATTTATATAAATTCCCTGGGAAGCTGGTACAACAAAAGAGCGACGGCAGGGAGAAAAGCGAATTTCAATTGCTGCTGTTAAAACGTTTTCACTTTGGATTTCCGGTTCTCGTTGCGCCCAAGGCGGCGGCCCAGAATAATGGAAATAAAAACTGAAGCCAGGACGGACGGGGAGGGGGTTCCCCTGGCAAAAAAAAGAAAGGGGTTTTCCCAAAGAGAGATGAATATCATTCCGGCGGAAGTTGCGCACTAGATTGCCACCAATTAGCATCTCTTGCTGTGAAGGACTCGGGGATATCACCACCACATCCACATCATCATCATCATCATCACCATTATCCTTGCCCTCCTCCTCGCCTTGCCTGCTAATGAAGGGTTGCAAAAGAGTTGACTAAGTCGTCACTAATTGCCCAGGATTTTTGGCAGCAACTTTAGCAGGACCTCAGCCTGCGGAATTGTAAGCGGTTTAGCGGTTTTGTTTCTATTTTTTTATACTTTTTTTTTGCTGTTGCTGTTGCTGTTGCCTTCCCAATTTAATTAACAATTGGCTCGAGTATAAAGTAAGGCAGAGTAAAGTTCACTTTGTTGAAAAGTTGACTGGCTGACTCTGGCTGACTGCCTGACAACTGGCTGTCACATCAATGACCAGGCACATTCTTTGATTTCTGCTGGCCCAGGACCTGGCTTAGACAGACACGCTAATGCCAATCAAGCCAGAAGTAATCAGTTCGGCACAAAAACCGAAACTCGACTTGAGTAAATTGTTTGTGTCAAATGCGGCGGCGGTGGTGGTGGTGGTGGGAGATGGAAAAAAACCCTCACAGAGGGCGGGCCAGGGAAGGCCAGCTAGGAAAATGCCAGAGCCCAGTGAGTGAAAATTGATTTGTAACGTTTAACATGGACATGGACATGGACAGGGACATGGCTGGGGATGGGGATGGGGAACGGGGACGAAGACTTGGACATGGACAGCGGGGGCAAAACCAGAGTCGCTTTTCGGCTATTAAATGTCATTCATCATTATGCTAAGTCAGGGTTTTAGGGGAGGGGGAAAAGTCACCAGAACACACGCACACTCGGAGGAAAAACTAAAGGATCTTTGGGAACTTAGAAAATATAACAGGAAAAATTTGGTATCCTTGAAAAAAAAAAATAGTTTTCTACGATTATTGGTTAAAATTACAGGATTATAATTATAAAAATAATATTTATTTCATTATTTTCTTTATGAATACGTTTGTATTTATTTAATTATATGCAATTATTTTTTTGGAAAAAATTAAAATAAAAACAAATTTTTGAAAATATGGATTTTACTTTTATTGCTTAAAATCTCTTTGCGAAAATGATATTTTATCTTTTTTAATAAATTATAAATAATAAAATAATTAAATCAAATCAAATATAAAATCTTTCCTTATTTTTTATCAAAACATTTATTTGTATTTATTTATCTGCTATTATTTTTTGTAAGAATTACAAATTCTTTAAAATTTCTATAAGTATAGTTTCTGTATTTATTAATTGAAATCGCTTAAGAAAATTATGTTTTATCTTGTTTAATAAAATTTAAATAATCAATAAAATCAAATCAAATCATATTCAAATTTTCATATTTTCTTATTTTTAAATAATATTTATCTATTTATTGTTATACTTTTTTATAGAAAGTTAATAACAATTTCTTTGGAATCTTGGAAAATATGTCTTGAAAATTTTGTTATAGAGTTTATAAAGTATTCTGTAGGTTTATGGGTTCAAAATAAATTTAAATATATATTTCCTTAATTTATATAAATAAATGTATATTTATTCATTTATGTATTTGCTATTATTTTAAGTACAAATAAAAAAAAAAAATTATGAATACTTGAACAAATATTACTTCAAAAATTGTATTAATACATTTCTATTTATTTATATGTTTTATTTTTAGCAACAAATTTATTTGCAGTCTCACAAAAATTCTTTATAAAACTGTTTATCCTTTTTAAAAGCAGAGTTTTGTGTAATTTTTAAGTTTTCATTACCTGATTACTTGATATTTTCTTAATAAAATATTATAATATATAGTTTAATAAACAATTTTCTCCTTAATCTTTGCTTTTTATTATTTTAAGGTAATTATGTTTCCCCTATAGCTTTAATAAACCAATATTTTTCTTCAGCTTTCCCCATATTTCCTTATTTCAAGTACTTTGCCTCAGTGCAACAGTCGCATCTCCTGCCTCGCTGGGCGGTGGTGATGCTCTGTGGCCGGAAACCGGAACCACTTCAAAACTTGGCCAGCGGGAGAATGATCCCTCTCCTCCTCGTCGCCGCCGTTGGCAAACAGAAATTGGAAAATCTGTGCGCTAAAAACTCAAAGCTTTTTCGGACCATCATCATCATCGGCATCATCAGGACGGGGGCAGGACAGGACTCGGAAAAGGACGCCCTGGGGTGGACTGCCGCTTCCTCCGACAGGAAATTGAAATCAATCCATCAATATGGATTACATGTTCGAGTTAGCTGCCGTCGGAGGTGCCAGTCATCAGCATTATTCTGCCCCAAGGGGTGGGGAAAGGGCAGCCGAAAGCATCATTAAGCGATACGCCCAGTTCTGTACTCTATTTTTTTTTTCGAGTGTTTTTATTCCTGGCCGAGGAGTCTATTGTGTGACTTGCAATTTGGCAAGCTGCACAGGCTAATTAGTTCCGCACAGATTTGACAAAAATTAATGCCAGTATCCGAGTAGTGGAGTAGATGAGTATCTGAGTATTTGAGTATCTGTGTATCTGTGTATCTGTCACTGCTTATCAAGTGGGATAGGACATCCATGAGATACACATTAAACAGGCAGACGACAAATGAGTGAACTGTTTGGTTTGATTAGCTTTGGTTTAGGGTTTCCTTTCGGTGCAAAGTTTTGATTGTCAAATGGCCACAAAAGGTCATTTGTTAATGGGGTTTTTTGGTCAGTTTTCCAGCTTTTCCAGCTTTTCCACTCTGGCTTTAGCCTGCTGCTGCTAGAGACCTGATTAGTTTGCACTCTTTGGGGTTAATTTTCTGGCTAAAGATATTATACTTACAGCTATAAAATAATTCTTATTAAATTTCCTACACAAAAACCTTTATTAATTCCCTAAATTCTTAACCAAGCAAACATAATTTCTTCTCTATAAAATCCCCCCTCTTCGCCAAGTGCATTATCTTTACCTTTTTCTTAACTATTAACTAGTGATACTCACTTCTTTTCCCGCTTGCCAGCACCAGTATCACGAAAGCCCTTTGCAAAGGGATTGTTATCGATTTTCAATTGAGTTATCTGCGGAAGTTCGATAATAAGCGATTAATAAAGATGAGAATCAGCTGATATATATATAAATATATATATTTACTCACCTTCTCATTCTGATATGCAGTCACGGCAATGAACTCCGTCTCCTTGAAGACGTACGTGCGAAAGGTGGAGTACGGCAGCTTGAGGATGTCATTGGCTCGCACCAGATGGAATCGCGGCTGGTACTTGTGCATCGAGTTCAGGATGGTCTACGGGTTGGAGAGTAAACGAAAGAAATAGAAGGGTAAACGGCGTAGATTAGTGATGGGGATAGTTAGCTAGATATCATCATGGACGTGGCTAGTTTGTTATTTGCCAAACCAACCAAAAAAAAAAAAACCGAGGGACAACCAAGACAACTAAACTCACTGGGCAATGGCAGGAACAAATTCACACACAGAGAAAAAGTTGGTACACACAACAGAAAAAAAAGAGAAAATATTGTATATAGAATATATATATATTGAATATTGTATATACTATATATATACCATAAAGTATTTTTTTCCCTCAGTATTTATTTCAAGCAAAAACTTAAATATGGAAAAGAAGAACCTCTCTAGCAATATAAAGTTAGCAAAATTCCTGCAATGTTTGCCCTTAAAATTCCCAAGTACAAATTTAACAACTCAAAATGTTGGTTATTAATGGGACTTTCTTTAACAATCATTTTTTATAGACCAACTATAAGCCTTTTTAGTCTGAAACTCATTTGAATTTCTATTTAAAACCCAAATAAAATCAAATGTCATTTAGGCAAGCCTTAAACATTTCTTTTAGTGTATTTTCTTGCTTAAAAAAACCCAAAAAAAAGGGCATACAGCGGCGACAGTGCCACACCGCCGCTCACTTGCACGCCAGAGCAACATCAGCAACATTGGCAACATTGGCGACATTGCCAACAGGCAACCAGGCAACATTGCAGGCGACAGACGACCACCCACCAAAAGGCACGAGAACGAGGCAGTGGCAGTGGCAGGAACTGCCAGAGGAGCCACAGGAGGAGCTGCAGGAGGAGCTGCAGTAGGATCCGCGCATCGACAATACAAAGTTGTTGTCATAAAATATGAATCTGTCGGCGCGGCAGTTTTGCCGGCTGCGACACAGACCTCCCAGGCAAGTCAAGGCAAGGCAGGGTCTCGTGTGTGTGCCTCTGTCCCTCTATATATCTATATATATATGGCCCAATCCATTTCTCGATCCGTTTCGATCCGCCGCTGTGGCAGAAAGGAACACCTTTTTAATTACCATAACTCGTCGGCTTGGCTTGACTTCGATTAAGCGACAAAACGAGCGAGCGGAGGCCTAGAGGACAAGTTGCTTGGCCAAGAGACCCCACAGGCAGTGAGTTAACCGCCATTTTGTTCGTGTAATTTGGTAAAAAAAAAAAGATACAAAAAACCTACAAGAAAAAATAAAGAAAAACTCCACAAAGAAAAATAAAAGCAAAGAAAAAACAAAAACCGAGTAAAACAACACGAAGGAACACAGCAAAAGACAAAGCGAGCGAGAATGTGAACAAAGCGAGACGACAGCCCCCAGTACGAGTGTATCTGAGTATCTGGTATCTTGTATCTGCATTGGATTCGCACGCCTCTCGGCTCAGGCTCAGTCCCAGTCTCAGCCTCAGACGCAGGCCCAGGCCCCCACCAGCCAGCAAGAGACCACAACACCAAGGCAGCCAACACCAGACCACCAATGGCGACGACTCGCTGCCGAAGGTGTGACTAATGCGAGTGGTGCTCTCGGTGTGTGAATGTGGTGGGGTTGGAGTGGGGCTTGCAGTGTGGGGCTTGGGGTGTTGTTGGAGTGCGGTTGGAGTGGTGTTGGTGTAGCGTTGGTGTAGCGTTGGAATGAGACTTTCCTGCTCTCCCTGTGTAACCCTGATAAAATACTTAATTAAACCATATACATGTGCATTTGGCATGACTGGCCATAAAATGTAAACTTTATATACATATATTTTTCCACAAAATATTATTACCTTTATGCCAATAAATTGATCAAATCCTAGATAAATAACCATATTTGATTGCAAATTTCAAGCTTTTGTTTGAAACAGAGAAATTCAATGTATAGATTTAATGCTCAATAAATATGGTAGTTGGGTTTGGTTTTACTACCGAATCTACTCCTACTCCTCTGCTACAAAAAGCCTTTCAAAAGCCCCAACAAAATGCACCACAAAATACCTAATTAATTGCCCCGCACAATTTTGAACTAAAACTCGAGAAAATATACAAAATACCATAACATAAAACCCTCTGAGCCTTACAAATAATGTATATATGAGAGTGCAAGCCCATAAATCGCACAACGCCTTGCTTCTACTTAAAACGTCATTTGCTAATTTGCCTTAAATTTATTGACACATAAATTCATTTTGCAAAGCACGGCAACGACGACGACGACAATCATCATAATTACCCGAAAGACACAGGCACTGGAGTGTGCGTGTGTGTGTCGGTGTGTCTAGAATTTATTGATAAAACAATTTGCATTATTACGTTAATTTTTCATTGCGCGCGCACACACAAGGCGCAAAATTGTCATTTAAAATGTCATTGTGGCGGCTTGTTGTTGTATTTTGAATTGCGATTTAAATGAAAATAACCGTGAAGATAGCCATAAAAAATGGGGAATACATGTGCAGGCAATGGTGTGCTGTGTGAGTGTGCCTGCAGCATTTTTCATTTTTCCATTTTTCCATTTTCCAAATGGGCATAAACAAGTCTAATTAGACATGAAGTGCGATTACACGGACGCCACGCAGTCGTCGTTGTCGTCGCCACCGCCAGTCAAACCGGGCAGCAGCCCGGATTGCATGTTGCCTCTGTCGTGATTGTATTCGCTGATTGAATTGATTGGCGAACAAAACCTCTTGGCAATTATGCATCGAAATATTGCCTAGATTTTTAGCACATATGATTGCGCATAGCTGCACGTAGCAATTGCTGTTGCAGCCAGGTAGCAGTACGTAGCGGGGCAGTGAGGCACACAAGTTCCCCTCCTCAGACAAAGTGCAACGTACAATCCAATCCACAGAGCAGTTAATCACTCTATATATCGCCCGGGTGACAACTGATTGAGCCGCCGGCGGTCGGTCAATACCAAAAATGGTGCGACAATTTCATGTTGCCTTTGGTGTTCGTTGCAGTTGCCACCAGGGGCCTCCCCCCGCCGTCAGCAGGAGTTGTTTGCTTTTGGCTTTTGCGTGTTGATTGCTAAAAGGTAAAAAGTCTCCACTGCTGATGATGTTTGCCGGTGTTTCTGCCTGCTGCACACACTCATTGTTGGCATATTATCACATAATTTAACTGATGATGCCCCAGCACTGTCGCCGCCCGTTGTTGTTGCTGCTGCCTTGTTTGCCACGGGATGAAGAGCCTTGTCAGGCTGCCTCTGCCGATTGCTGGTTGCTGTTCGCTCCTCCGTTCCTGCTGGGTTAATTGAATGATCACTCACACTTTGATTCGATTTGGCAGGGAGCGGAGCAAGTTAACGGTGAGATCGCCAGTTAGATTGAATTGACTTCAACTTCAATTCCAATTTCAACTCAGACTTCGACTGGAGTCAACTTAACACGAAAAAGTCTGTGGAAAGTTCAGGCACTAGGTGATCGTGAGTGAATGTCAGTTGGCTTTTAATCGTGTGAAGATATGTGGCTTAAGGATGAGGCACAGAGAATAGAGGATGCTTGGGGATACTTGCGAGAATACTAGTTAAGCTATAATTTCCTTTTAAAACAAGTTAAAATAATATATATTTCAAGCTTTTAATAAATTCCTAAACGATTATCAAACATTTTAGGCCACCGATTAACCTATCGATTTAGTTCGAGATATTTTGGCACACTAAAAGCTATCGATAACATTAATTACTGAACCAATTGCGAATGATTTGCTCAATCTTGTACAGATGATTGTTGTCAAATTAAAATTGTCAGCTTTAAATAAAATCTTACATAATTTATAAACATTTAAAGGCCACCGATTAACCTATCGATATATGTAGGAATGCATTTGCACACTCCAAGCCATCGATAACATCAATTACTGATTTTTTCAGCACAAAACAAAGCCAAAGATCGATGGTTGCTTCGATCGTGTGAAGAAGATCGATGTGAAATTGAAATTGTCAGCAAGTGATGATCAAACAAAATGGTTTTGGCTGACCGGATTGAGTGCGGGATGACTTGATTGGTTGATCAATTGATTGCTGGATCTGTGAGCCGCCTGCTAAACTGATCCCCCGATCAGTTCAGTGATCGCAAAGCGGACTCAATTGAAACGATCGAGAGTTCTAAAGGCACCGCAGCACACTGACAATGATAAACTCCGATCAGCTTCGGCTTCGATCATCTCCGGACTCAATTAGGCGAGAGCCGCCGCCGCTGCCGCCGCCAAGCCATTTTCGGGGGCTACCTGTTGACCAATTATGGTCATAATTGAAGCGCCGATGCCGCCACGATGACTAAGCCCCCAGCCTAAGCTGCGAGTCCAAGTCCGAGTCCAAGTTTTATTAAGCTGTATTAAGCATTTAAGCGATATGCATATTGACCTATCTATGCCATAAATATCAACACGAAACTCTGATGGCCATGTCTTAATTAAGCCAGCGGATCAGGTAGAAAACTGAAACCAAGAAGGAAAAACACAAGAAAGGTGAGGCGAGACTAGATCCCCCATGCTGCCACATATTAATCTGTAAATTATGCATAATTTTAATGGGGGACTTGAGGCGGTGTGGCGAAGGAAACAAACCCCAAGCCACCCAAGACCCCAAGAGACTTTCGGCTGTCAAAACTCTCACGAAACTGCAGCAGCAGCAGCAGCTGCCCCATCGAATCGAATCGAATTCGTATTCGAATTCTCGAATCCGTTGATTTCGGCATCCGCCGGCAGGCCAGTCAAAATTTATTTACAATTTATAACAATTCTTTTCGGGGGCCTCTTATCGCCCGGTGGTCGTCGTTGTCGTCGTTGGACATTGTTGTTGGGGGGAAAATGTTAATTAAACGGATTTACATTTTAATGACAACACGAAGCGAAGGCCACAAGCTACCAGCTTCAGCTACCAGCTCCCGGCTTTAACTCCGATTGAGATACAGAGGCTTTTTTTTTTTTTTGAAAGCCAGTCTCCGACTCCACTTGAGAGTTGAGACACAAAAAATAAAGAAAGAAGGAAGGAAAAAATACTTGCAGCCAATTGCAAATTTGCTAAACAAAATGGGCGGCGTTTTGGGGCAACTAAAAAAAAAAAAAACAAAAAAGAACAACAAGAAAAATAAGGATTTCTCCTCCACAAGCAAGACATTTGGCTTTCAACATTCGATATTCAATGAAATCTCTGCCGGCAGTCTAAGGCCTAATGATGCCTTTGCTGCCGTTTTGTTGTATGCAAATCGATCGTGTTTCCCGCTCTCCCCTTCCTCCCCCTCTCTATTTAGAGGGAAAAACAAAAGAAAAAGTCGAAGGAAAAATAAGTTAACAACAGTCACAGTCGATTGGCCGGGAGCAGAAAGCGAATGCTCGGCATAAAGCCAGCTCGGAACATGAGTTCTGGCACTCTGTGGCTGCGGTTGGATGCGGACCGCTGATCCCGATAGCAGTCAAAACCCCTCGATAGGCATGGGTTATCGATGACCAGCAGCTGTGCACACTTTGTCTTTGCTTTCAGGGGGAATGTGAGGAGTTAAAGCATTAAATTAGATTGGAGTACAAGGAAAAATTTAATTATTTCTACAACAGCCACTTATTTATCGATTAATTCGATAATTTACTTAAAGGAATCAACTAAGAAACTGAAGAATATAAAAATTTTTTTTGAAAACAAGATAGTTATACTGCTCCAATCAACTGCTTAAATTTCAAAAAATTTCTGTATGGGCTATCTATATAACATATCGAAAAAATCGATAACAGCTTAAGTTCCTCAAGCGTCCAAGTTAAAAAGAATATTATTAATGCCTGGGTTTTAGCTGAATAAAGAGCAAGATTTTCCAGTTGGAATTCAGATAAATTATCGATATCACAATAATCGATTGAAACTTAAATTCATTAATATTTAAAATTAAAAAATATATTGATATATTAAGTGTTTCCCACTTCTATCAATACTTTCTGAAACTTAACAGAATAATTTCCAAAAATAAATCCCATACCCATTTAGATATCAAATCGATAAAATCGAATACAAAATTATCCAATTTAAAAAAATATACATTAAATACCATAAAATCCAATTGGATTAATACCAAAGACATTTTCCCCAGTTCCATTTCAGATAAAATATATCGATAAAATCGATTACACAGCTACTTTATCAATTACCCAAATTGCACACCTAAAATCAAAACCCCATGACTTATCGATAGATAATCGCTTTGCAAAAACCCCAACAACACCCATTTTTATGGCTATTTTCGATCATGAAAAACACAACTACTACTCGCCCGATGGACATTAATCGATTTGTAATAACCCCCAGAGACTCTGGCTCCGCTCCATTAATAATCGTTTTGTACTCGCGCCACCCACATGAAGCGCAAACACCTCTCGTCCCGGTCTCTATCGATGATTATTTATATCGCGCTCTGCATTTCAGCCTCCTCCCTGAACCCCGCTCCAAGCTACTCGGAGGAGGAGGGTGACGCCGCTCGGCCTATCACGGGGATGATGCCTTTAAATGCCCAAGAAAACACCTCGTGTTCGATAACAAACAGAGTATTGGGTCTTATATTTTATTCTGTGGGATATACAATTGTTAACTTAACCTGCAATACAATCTTCATCTTACATACCGCAGTTTCCCTTCCCACTCAGTGTGATGGCTCAAAACGTAGTAATTTTGGCCGCCGAAATTAAGCTTGGCTTTTCCTCATTTAGTGTGCCCGAATAACAATATCACGAAATCCTCACACAAGTATTTCTAAGTTCTGGCGGCTCTAAAATGCAACTTGACTAACTATCGATAGCCCTAACCGTTCCGCGACATCCCCACCCCCGTGAAGCACTCGCCTTCACCACGTCCAGGACAGCTAGCCTCGAAGCGGGACGCATCATCGTCTTGGCTCGATCGTTAGTCCGCACCGCCGCTCGACGAGGGATTCCATCTCTTCCGGTGAACACCTCTTCCACGACGCCTCGTTTCCACTCTCTTCGTGGTATGGCCGGATCACATATGAACACCAGATCTCCTCGACGAATGGGCTCGACGTGCTTGCACCATTTCT